>PVIU01017565.1:0-41526 GCA_004026605.1 Ondatra zibethicus
TAGGTCTGTTTAATTTGCTTATCTGGTCTTGATTTAATTTTGGTAAGTGATATTTATCCAGAAAGTTGTCCATTTCCTTTAAGTTTTCCAATTTTGTGGAGTACAGGTTTTCAAAATATGACCTGATGATCCTCTGTATTTCCTCCATGTCTGTTGTTATGTTCCCCTTTCCATTTCTGATTTTGTTAATTTGGATATTTTCTCTGCCTTGTGGTTAGTTTGGATAAAGATTTGTGTATTTTGTTGATTTTTCTCGAAGAACCAGCTCTTTGTCTCATTGATTTTTGTATTGTTTTCTTTCTTTCTATTTTGTTGATTTCAGCTCTCACTTTATTTCCTGTTGTCTCGTTCTCTTAGGTGAGTCAGCTTCTTTTTGTTCTAAAGTTTTCAAATGTTATGTCAATTCACTAGTGTGGGATTTTCCAGTTTCTTTATGTAGGCGTTTAGTGCTATGAACTTGCCTCTTAACATTGCTTTCATTGTGTCCCATAAATTTGGGTATGTTGTGTGGTCATTTTCATTGAATTTTAGGAAGTCTTTAATTTCCCCTTTTATTTCTTCTTTGACCCATTGATGATTCAGATGAGCACTGTTTAATTTCCATGTGTTTGTGGGGTTTCTGGAATTAGTATTGCTGTTGACTTCTGGTTTTAAAGCATGGTGATCTATTAAGGTACATTGGGTTATTCCTATTTTTTTGTATTTGTTGAGGTTTGTTTTGTTACCGAGTATGTGGTCAATTTTAGAGAAGGTTCCATGAGGTGCTGAGAAGAAGGTATATTCTTTTCTGTTTGGATGGAATATTCTATAGATGTCTGTTAAGTCCACTTGAGTCATAACATCTGTTAGTTCTCTTATTTCTCTGTTCATTTTTTGTCTGATCGACCTGTCCAGTGGTGAGAGGGGAGTGTTGAAGTCTCCCACTGTTAGTGTGTGGGGTTTAATGTGTGATTTAAGCTTTTGAAGTGTTTCTTTCACATAAGAAGGTGCCCTTGTATTTAGGGCATAGATGTTCAGTATTGAAATTTCCTCTTGATGGATTTTTTTCCTGCGACTAATATGAAATGACCTTTGACTGATTTTAGCTTGAAGTCTATTTTGTTAGATATTAGGATAGCCGTACCCTTGTTTCTTAGGTCCATTTGATTGGCATATTTTTTCCCAACCCTTTACTCTGAGACAATGTCTTTGAGGTTGAGATGTGTTTCTTGTATGCAGAAGAAGGATGGATTCTGTTTTGGTATCCAATCTGTTAGCCTGTGCCTTTTTATAGGTGAGCTGAGTCCATTTACATTAAGGGATATTAATGACCAGTGGTTGCTATCTCCTGTTAATTTAGTTTTCATCATTGGTGATGTTAATTGGTGCGTTTTTTTCTTCTTTGGGATTGTGAGCTGGTTTTAATTAAATATGATAGCTAATGTGTATTCTCAAAAAACTTAGCTAACATAGGTATTAGTACAAATGAGAAAAACGGGTGCTGGCTTTTCCTAACTTGCTTTCTTCGCAGCTCTGTATAGCATATCTCAAGCATTGCTTACCTTGGTACCTGTTCTGTATATTAAAGAGAATGTACTTTAGTTTGAGTGAGCCAGGGTCTTCTGTAGTTCAGGCCTCCTTGTCAGGGATTACAGGCCTATGCTTCATGCCCCACTCAGGAGACTGTTCTCTCAGAAGAAAAACAAGTTGGCCATTTCCGAGTGGTGGCAGAGCTTAGCTGATTGCCCATTTTAATTAAAAACTTTTGGTGGAAAATTAGCCTCTTCTTTCTGAAAATTGTGTAAATATTCCTTGGAGAGGCAAGCAGCACTTTCTCATTATTGAGTAAATTGTACCCATTGTTACAAAATACAGAGACCCAAGACGGGATCCATAACTGGGCCAGAATTTCAGAGAGGCTAAAATATGTGTTTTAAAAATCAGTAAAATGCACAGTGTATGCAGATCTGTGAGACAGGGAGGAGAATGGGGTGCAGATTAGGAGACTTGGAAGTTTCTGCTCTAGCAAGCCAGGCATGACTCGAGGTGATGTGAGGTCAGCTGTTTTCTGGAGAGTATCATTTCTTCACTGAAGAAATGAAGGTCTCTGTGAGCAGTTGGCTTTGTGTTTCTAGAGCAGAGCACCACAGTACCCCCATGATTCTTCTGCTACTAGATGAGACACAAAATCCTGCAATGTGCCTGTCCCCTTACCCCTCCTTTTTTTTTTCTTTTTTTTTCTTGAGGCAGGGTCTCATGTAGCCTAGGCTGCTATTGAATTTTCTACATAGCTGAGGCTGGCTTTGAACTCCTAATCCTCCTGCCTCCCTCCCTGCACTAGCATAACAGGCAGGTGCCCACCTCACTGATCCAGGTGTGGTTTTCTTTTTTTAGTTTTTGTTTTGTACACTAGGGACTTATGTAGACCAGGCTAGTCCCCAAATATCTTTGAACCCCTCATCTTCTGTTGGGGATCAAGTGTGGGCCAGCCAGTTCATGTGGTAATAAGGCTTGGACACAGTACATTAGAGCTGCTAGACAAACCCTCTAAACTATATCCCTCGCCCACTACTCTGAGTTTTACTTTCCTGTGAGGCATGGTGACTTTTTTTGTACCGTTGCTGAGAGACGAGAGGAGAGCTGCCTGCCAGTGGGACAGTGTGGAAGAGTATACGTGAAGGACACCACAGTCAACCCTCTGAGCTATGGAGGTGGCCGGCCACCTGCCCCTTTGGAAAATGACTTTCCCAAGCCTTATTTTCGCAGTCTCAGATGCGTGCGGTTAGTGACTGCATCACATAGCAGCTGGCAGGGGATGAACACCCGTCGAGCACTTCCCACTCCGGGCTAAGGAGTTAGTGGCTGAATGATGGGAAGGCTGGACAGGGGAGGAAAGAGGAAGTTGAGGGAAAGGTGAGGCAAATGTCATGTTAGGCTTGTGGCCTCTTTGGAGCCCATGTAGAAATACCTGAATATTGTAAGTTGGCGTATACCTGCTAAGACTCATCTCTGAGGATGGTAATACTTTATATGATGTACCATTTAACTTATAGATTTCAAACTCCAACTGACTTACCGTGTAGTACCTCCGGGGCTTAAGCCTTTCTCACGTTCTTCCCACTGCCATGGCGCATGCCGACAATGACATAGATGTTCCCACATGGCCTTGTGTTTCATGTGGTGAGATGTTTTGTGTGGATTGATTAGTAGGAACTTCTAGCTAATTTTCCCACAGAAATAGTATTACAATTTGGTGATTTCTCTGTGTTAACCTTTATCTCTTTGCCAGATTTGTATTCTGCAATTAAAGCTTTGCTTCAAGGAAAAGACTTTGAAAATGCAAAAACATCACAGTTCATTGCATTTAGAAGGTAAAGCTTTTATACTCTCTCCAACTTTTAAACATCATCATGTTTTAATGTATATCGTGTGTAGGGGAGAAACGTAATTTTTCATTATTAATTCTCATTCTTACTCTGAAGTATCTTTTCGTTAGCCATGTCAGAAGGTAGTCGTAACAGGGCTGTTTTCTATCAAGTGTATTTATAATCTCACAGGAAATGTGAGTGGAACAAAACTTTATGTGAAGGTAAAAATTATAAAACACTTTTTTTTCCCAGCTGGGCATGGTGGTGCATGCCTTTAATCTCAGCACTTGAGAGGCTGAGACAGGCAGATCTCTGAGTTCAAGGTCAGCCTGATATACAGAGTGAGTTTTTCAGGATGGCCAGGACTACACAGAGAAACTCTCTCTCAATAAAACAAAAAAGAAAACAAAAAAACCAAAATACTTTTTCCTCGAGAAAGTTCTGGAAACATCTTATGGGCTCTACGCTAGCAGCAGGGGCGTGAGTGCTACCATGCTTGCCTAGCTAACACAGAGCCCTCAGCTCCATTCCCATTTCACAACAGCAATTATAAAAGCAGCGGCCCAGTATATAATTGCTGGTAGACATCAGCCAGTGTGTAACACGTGTCACTGAAGTGACTCTGATTTTCATGTGTTTCAGGCAAGACTGTGACCTCATCAATGACTGCTGCGCTAAGCACTACACAGACCATCTCATCAGGTGAGCACCCTTCTGACTGACAGTCAGGGGACAGGCCTGCCTTGGTTTGCTGTTTGTCACATAGGGCCTCATACGCAGAAGCCATACACTTTCCTCCTGTTTGTGAAGCATAATGATCTCTTTAATTAGATGGATCATATGTCATTAGGAATTGACTTGCGCACTGAGTAGAGTAAGCTGAGAAATAAGGAATGATCATTTCCCTGTGGTGTCCAGGTTGGCAGCCTCCAGCTTCAAGGTCAGTGTGGAGAATAAGGACATTCTAACACCGTGTGGTATTTCCCGGGGCCTGCGCCACAGGCTGTGTGTAGAGAACCCTGGTTGAGTGACTGGAGGAACAGGAGTGTAGCTGAGTCACCATGCTTACACATTAAAAAGTTAATTCATATTTCTTGTATTTGCCAGCACATGTTCATCACTGGGGTTGTGTAAAATATAGAAACCCCTGTCACAAAAAACTGTTAGGTGGCCCAACAGAGGATTCAGAATGTGTTTAGTGGGACCCACGCAATCGTGGTCCTAGAAACCCTGCCCTTGCCAGGTAATTTTATCTTTCCATTTGTGTCAACAAAACTGAGTGCACAGAAGTCCCTAAAGGGTGGAATAAGAGCAGAAGGAAGAATCAACCCAGCGCTTTTGCAGTGATAGGCCCATTGCTGCTCTTTCCACAGAGCGGTGTCGTAATTATTAAAAATGGAAATATGAAGAAGTTCTCTTGCACAATGTAGAGAGACAGTAATTTACATGAAAAAATAAGGCTTTTGGTTTAGAAAATGGACGGAGCAGAGCAGCCACACCAGTGTCTCTAACTGGAGAGAGCTCAACTGGGCCAAAGGGTTTAGCGAGACAAGAGGGTGAGCATAAAATAAGGTGACAGTTAGGCCAGCTTGACAAAGATGTGTGAACGTGACTTTATATCAGTTCTGGGCGGAGTGCGTATCTGAGGTGAAGAGGGACGTCTCCAGGTTCTGATGGTGTGTGATTGCTTCCTAATTCAGAGACCACAAGAAAAAGCTCATCTTCAGAGTTGATGATAAAATCTGCTGTACCCGGAATGCGTACCTCACAGATTTAATCCCTGGCAAGAACCAGAAAGCCAATGGGAAAGGTTCTGATGCTGCCCCCTCCGGTGCTGCCCCCTCTGGTGATCCCCCTTCTGACTTTGAAATCACGCAGGATTTTGAAAATGACATTCGACTGTGCAACGGGGAAATATTTTTTATAACGAGGGTAAGTCTTAGGTAACAATGTTTGCCAATTAGTTTTTTTCTAAAGCCTTCGATTTCATTCAGGATTTAATCACATCAGAGACGATATTCTTGTTCAGTGTTTCTTAGAAATTTTTATACATCTTCCTTCAAGATGTATATTGGTCTGTAGGTTTTTTTTTTAAGCAATGTCTTGATCAGAATGCGATGGGATAATTGCAATCATTGGGAATAGTTGAGCTGGAAAGCATTACTTTTACTTTTTTTAATGAAAGGTATGGAAGGAAAACTTCTTTGTGGTAAGGTGGAAGTCTGACCAAGAAAGGACAAGGCAAGGACACAGCTGTCCCTAGTTGTAGCAACTTCAGTGACAGTCTGTGCTTCTTCTTGCGTAGACCCCTCCCGTGCTTAAAATATCCTGAAAGGGCTGGGAGGGAAAGAGTGTGTGAGGTTTCAAGGACTGGAAGTTTCTCTTTCTGCTCATTGAAATACTTAAATATAAAGGCATTCAATTAAGGATGGATTTGAAGCCTATTCAAGCCTGTTGTTGTTGCTCTATTCTGGGTCTCGAGCCCAGAGCCTCCCAGTACTGCCCCAAGCACCTGGAAGTTCTTAATTTGATGTAGAGTGCTGGTATTTTATGTTGCGCCCTAAGACTGTCTTTATCACATGTGTGCCTGAATGTACACGAAGTTTCCTTTGTCTTGGTCCCAGGACATAACTGATAAAACTTTCCAAACAAGAAGACTTTTGACCATCAGCAATGAGGCTGGTCTGGAAGTGACTGTGGACTTTAACAAACTGGTGAGACACTGTCAGATAAGACACGCCTGGGCGCGGACTGTCCACACTTTCCAGGTGAGAGCAGATGCTCACACAGCCGCTCGAGTACCTGCTTGTGTTAGTAAGTTTTTGTCATCAGTGTGACAAAGCGCCTGGCGAGACAGGTTGAAGGAGTATCTTGCGGCTTACAGTTTGGGTGTGGGCCCTCGTGGCCAGGAAGACAGAGCAGGAGCATGCGGTGGTTGGTCACATTGCATCCATAGTGAGGAAGCAGATGAACACTGCTCAGCTCTCTGTCTCCTTTTCATTCAGTCTGGGATCCCAGCCCATTGAATGATTTCTGCCATGTTAGAGTGGGTCTTTCCACTTCAGTGAACACAGTCAGAAGCTCCCTCATAGATATCCGGAGATGCGCCTTCTCCGTGTCTCTTGGTCTCATCAGGCTGAGAGTCAGGGTTAACTATAACTTCACCACAACACGAAGCCCCCCAGGCTGACAGTCAGGGTTAACTATAACTTCACCACAACACGAAGCCCCCCAGGCTGACAGTCAGGGTTAACTATAACTTCAAGGCAACACGAAGCCCCCCAGGCTGACAGTCAGGGTTAACTACAACTTCACCACAACACGAAGCCCCCCAGGCTGACAGTCAGGGTTAACTATAACTTCAAGGCAACACGAAGCCCCTCACACTGTTTTCTTTTGAATTTCTTTTGCTGTTATTAATTTGAACTCTTCCCGTGCTGTCCTGGTTTCCATTTTGTCACTTTGCTTTGGTTTCTGGGAGCTGCTCTCCCATGTGGGACGTGGACATGACAGGTCACTGAGCTTCCTTCCTGGAGCCTTTGTTTCTGAGCACAGCAGCACAGGAAATGCTCAACGCACTTTGTTCTCTTCTGCGCGCCCTGCATTTTGAAACTGAACTCAAGTCTCCACGTGTGTGAGGAAGGCACTTTAGCTGGGAGCCATCTCCCAAGCCCTTATAGTCTGTTATATACTCACGTTGTCTTTATGTTTGGCAATCAGAGTTCTTGTTTTACTGTAATTCAGATCATAAATAGGTATATTTGTGTGTGCACATACGTATGTGTGAATATATGTCTTGTGTGCACGTGTGTATGTGTCAGATGTGCTCATGCATGTGTGAGCACATGTATGTGGTGGGCAGAGGTTAATGTCAGGTGGCCTCACTAGCTCCTCACCTGTTCTTTGAGACCCTAATTAAACCTGAAACTTGCTAATGTGGACAGACTGGCTAGCCCAAAAGCCCTGCAGAGTTTGTCTCTGCTTCACTAGTACTGGAGTACGGGCGTGAACTAATTTATTTATTTATTTTTCTGCATGGGTGCTGGGGATCTGGACCAGGTTCTTACGTTTGTGTGACTGGCACTCTACTGATAGAGCCATTCTCTAGCCAATCTGTGTGTGTGTGTGTGTGCGTGTGTGTGCATGTGTGTGTGTGTTTACCTTTGATGCAGGCATACATGGTTTCTATACATATTTATATATTCTCCTGTTATTGGCTATTTTATATATCTGTTTTCTTTGCCATAATTGGTAAACACATTCCTGATGTCACTCCTGAGCTCAGACTCTCTGGCGATGACATACACTCTGGAGTGGCCACTATGTAACACGTTTATACATAGGTTTGTACAGTCACTTCAAAGTCTTTGGTCAGGAAAATTGTAGCACTCCGTGTAGTCTTAGAGCTTGTTTTGGTCAGCAGAAGCCAGTTGTGGCCCCATGGAACTTAATGTTGGTAACGTATTTAGCAATCCTGAGTTCTGAGATAATGAATAAAATGGATTCTGCAGGAAGAACGGATGGAGTGTAGACCCACTGGCCGGGTAGAAGGACGAGAGAGTACCATGCGGACTCTCTCCTCTTTTAGTATTGTGTATGTGTGTTTGTATGCATGTGCATATTTGTGTGTATGAATGCAGGTATTCTGGTGCCGCTGTGCATGTGCGGAGGTCAGAGCAGTCTCGTGCCCTTGGTCACCACTGTTGAGATGGGATCTCCTTGCTTTTCCTGCTGTGTCTGCCAGGCTAGCTAGGTGAGGCTTTTATGAGGCATCTGGTTATTCAAACATTTTCAGTTGTGAGCCATCTTCCCAGCCTGGCCCCTGAGACCACCCCACTGAGTTGCTGTGCTGTCTTCCCACTGTTCTTACCTCTCAGGGGTCTGAGGAGAACACAGTCGCCTATGTACTGGGGAAGGCAGGCCGCCAGCACTGGCAACATGTCTACACGGCAGTGACGAGGGGCCGCTCCAGAGTGTATGTCATCGCCCAAGAGTCTGAGCTCAGGAACGCCATCAAGAAGCGCAGCTTCCCCAGGAAGACGCGTCTGAAGCACTTCTTGCAGAAGCAGCTCTCTAGCGCCTGTGCCTCTCCAGCTGATTTCCCATCCCCGCCCTCAAGCCCTGGAGCTGGAGGAACACCCAGTTCACAGCCTCCAGCATCACCCCTCCGTAGAACCCCAGACAAGAGAGCTACTACAAACCACGCCAGGGGTGAAGCATCTTCAGCCAAGGAGAAGTTCGCCTTTGATAAAAGATGGCTGTCAACTTCTTTTAACGACATGGATACGGATGAGGAGTCCGAACAGCCTAGGGGGTCCAAAAGAACTGGCGATGGCTTTCCATTTGATGGAGAAAGCCCCAGTAAATTCTGTATGGTAGGAGCGATGTGTCTTTGTGTTCATGTTTCCTTTAAGTCTTGCCATCTGCAGTGTGCCTGGACAGGACTGTGTACTTCCGTTAGGGCATCACTGTGCTGCAGAACCCTAAGACAGCTGTGCCTCACCTCTTCCAAAGTCTCCCTTCTGTGTCCTCTTGGTGCTGGCTGTTTTCTCATCCTTCCTGAGGCAGCTACTCCGGGGCGCTCCCACTGATCGATGGATTGATGGATGCCTGTCATATTCCGTGAGAAAGCTTCCCACTCTGTACCTGCCTTCCTGTCCCCCTGTCAGTTACCTCTAGCTTTGCAGGCCGTAGTCACACCATCACCACAGGTCTCTTGCCCTGGTTGCAGGCCGTAGTCACACCATCACCACAGGTCTCTTGCCCTGGTCACTTCCAGTCTTCTCACACACTTCTGGAGCCTTTCTTGCTCTTGGCTCTTCTGTGGCTGTTCGTAGTTCGAGTGTGGCTACTGGTTCACTGTCTCTTTCTCTCTGTTCACGTGACCTCAGTCTGTGCTGACGTGAGAAGTGCCCTCACTACTCCACTCCACTTCCCCTGCTTCCTCCCACACACCCCTTAGCTGGGCCACCTCCCAAGGCCCTGAGGACACACTGTCTTTTCATAGCTTCAGTCATCCCCTTTGCCTGGGAGTTTAAGTGGCTGCCATGATGTAGGCACTGGGAAGTCTGGGTAAGCAAGTAGTGATTCTTTTTCACACGTGTGTGGGCTGCAGGCAAGTTAGGAAGTAACTTCATGGCTCACTGAGGAGAGTCCAGGAACCACTTCCTTTGTATTTTTGTTCCTAGAAATAGGCATTGTGGAACCATAAAGCCTAACGCCTTTCTCTCGGTTCTCATTTCAACCCCCTTTCTCCTAGTGTGACATGACATTCACCCCATGAGTTAGCTTTTTTGAGAAATGTCCCCGCTCTGCTTAGGCGTGGGTGCTTCCCTCACTGGAGGTGAATTGGCTGCCTGCCCCCATTGCCTTCTCACCATATCCCCCGTACTCCACTCCCTTGGGTGCTCAGCTCCATTCCTTGGAGTGAAGGCTCACTGTGCCTCTAGTGGGCTCTTGAGGCTTCTCAGTCTAGACTGGCTCTCCCAGCACCATGGGATTCCTTGCTGTCACCTCTTGGCTTCAGTCAATCTACTGTTTTTGTTCACCAATCCACACTAAAGGAATCAAAGATTTTTCTTATCTCTTCCTTTTGGCTTTTATATTTTGGAAATGTAGCCGGCTACTGGCTGACTAGATGGGAGAAGGCAAACAGGAACACTCCCAAAGGAGTCCCTGCTTTCTGGCTCAAACAGTTTGGGAAATAGCCGCAAAACCATTTACTGAGCTGGGAAAGACACATGAAAACCTCATTTGAGGAAATAGCATGTCTCCTCCGGCAGGCAGTAATAGTTGCTCCACTTAGAAATGAGGGATTTTAAATGACTTCTAAATATGGTTTCAAGAGAAGTTTACCGATTGATTTATGAACTTGCCATAGATTTGCTGGGTGGGGTTCAGCAGAGACGAGTTCAGAGTGAGCGAGGAGTGCTGATGAACCTGCCCAGGTTCTACAGGTGATACTTGTGTCCCCTGCCTGAAGGCGGCACAGGGCATATAACGGATTCTCTAAGAGTCTGCCTGACAAAGAGTTCAACTGAGAGGTGATAACAGATGATTGGGAGAGCAAGGTATGCAGTTGAGAGGTGGACGGACTGCAGACCAGGGCAGTCGGGACTGATGGACGGACTCTTTTAAAGAGACTGTCCATTCTTCCTATGGAAGTGGAGATTCCTAGGATCATTGTAAGTGCTTGTGAATTGAAATTCAAGGAGGTGACCTTGGCCTTGGTGTAATGGATGGTGATCAGGGAAAAACTAAATTCTTGGCATTCAGAAACCCTAGGTACAGTGATTTGTCTAGCAGTCAGGTACTTACCACAGGGCAGAAGAGATGCTAAGGGGCTGAGCTGAGTCTAAAAATGAGTCAGGTGTAGCTGGCTTGAGTCAGGTGTAGCTGGCTTGAGTCAGGTGTAGCTGGCTTGGGTCAAGAGTGGCACCCATGTGTTTGGCCTGGGCATAGGCTCCAGGTATCATTAGTCGGAATTAGTAAAAAGGACAAGCAGCAGTTTTGTGGGGAAAGGGATAGTCCTTTTTCTTCCATGGCAATAGAAGAACCCATGGTGACTCATTCTACACCCCAGTGCAGAGGTGACATTTGATGCGCCATTTCTATTTTAGTGTGATACCTTTTCCCCCTGAAAGAAAGCTTGCAAAGGCCCTGAAGCTAGGCTTTTGACCAGACCAGTAAAGGGACAATTGTAAAGAAAGAGCCTTCAAAAAAAAGTTTCTTGAGTTATATTTCTTCTCACCAACAGTGGGTGGGGGTTATGATTGTGTGTGGTGGAACAAAGAGAAAATGGCAGTGTTGTTCAGCCCCAGTCCTGAGTCTGCTGGAGCCTCTTACTTTGACCAAGGCCAGTATTGTAGATATGTGAACATAAGAGGGATTGGGGACTGTTGTGTGCTGGCTCACGTCCTTGCACGATGATATCAGCCCAAAGTTCGCTCGTGGCAGGAGAGGATGTTCTTCTTTCTCACAGGCTTTGCCAAAAGTATACGGCATCTACAGGAATCCCTGCAAATGAGGAAACAGAATTCAGAATGTTAGGACTGGTAAATTAGACACTTCTGTCTTTCCATAACTCTAGAAGAATATATCATTTTTGAAAGAAAAAAAAGTGACAAGAGCTGCCCATATGAAATTCATATTTTTACCCACAAGCCACACCAGCATTTAAATTCAGCACATGAAGACATACGGCTGTACTACAAAGATATATTTTGAGAAATACCTCCTTAGGCGGCCATGCCACTGTTGTGCAAATGTTGTCAGTGTGTGCTCACACCCACGTAGGTGGCTATGGTTATGGTGGCCTGGTGCAACAGGAGACACAGTCAGACTGCGTCATATGCTCTTTCCTGGGGTTGGAAAATGTGCGTGGATCACACTCTAAGTCAGTGGTTCGCCACCCTCCTAACGCTGTTCTCATGACCCCCCCAACTATAAAATTATTTTTGTTGCTATTTTATTAATTGTAATCTTGCTACTGTTATGAATTGCAATCTGTACTTTCCAATGGTTTTAGGTGACCCTGTGAAAGGGTCAGTCAACCCTCAAAGGGATCACTGACCCCAAGTTGAAAACTCTAAATTAATGATAAAAGTCAAAGTTGACCATAAATGCATCAGCTAGAAGCATAGCGTGCAGTATTTCCACATCGGCAGGTTTATGTCACCAACTCCACAAATCCATGGTTATTGCCCTGCACGAGGCAATAGGAAACTTTTAGCTCCATTTTGACCTGAGGGGATTGCTATTATATTATATATAGTTCATCATCGGCCCAAATGTCATTATGGTCTGCATGACACTACTGATGACTGTACCCCTCTTTGCTTCCATGCTTCCTAGTACATTACCAGCTTTGGGTTTTGAAAAAAAAATCCTGAAGGGAAATTTGACCTGCTATCTTGCCTGCTTCAAAGGTAGAAAAAGAAAAATACAATTGTGCTTTGTGATACAAATATGAGCCAACACTGAGAAATTTATCAGATGAAACAATTATTTCCAAAAAATATGTTTCTATAAAATTTGCATTATAATATAAAAAGCAAGCTAGATAAGACAATCATAATGGCCGAGGGAAGGTCAGCCCCTGTATTAGGCAAAGTTTTCCAGGAAACAGAGCCATTTGCATGGTCCATCTGTTGATCTGAGTGTCTGTCCCAGTAGATGGCATTGGGAGAAACCTGTGATTGCGGAGGCCTGCAAGTGGGAGCTTATAGAACCAAATGTAGACAGTGCTGCAGCATGAGTCTTAAGGCAGGCAGCTGCAGGCTTTCCTCGAGGAACAAGGGTCTTTTTTCTGTTATGGTTTTCAAGCAACTGGATGAGGTCCACCCACCTTGCAGAGGTAATCAACACATCAGAGATTCACCGACTTAAATATTTCATTCAGCCGTGCCTCTGTGGGAATGCCTAGGATAACGTATGACCAAGTCCAGGTTCCAGAAGTTCAGGCAAGTTGGTACAAGTGGTCGAATAACTACGCCCAAACTCCAAAATGTACAGGGATAGCGTTGTGGAAACGAGTTGTGATTCTTTTCCTTTTTCCTATGATGGGAAAAACTGAGGTCCACGGTGGCCTCGTGGGCGCTACTTGGGCATCACTAGGGGCATGAAGAGTGTGACCCTGGCATTGCCATGCTCCATATGCCATGTAAGAGCTGTCTTCATGGGTGTGCAGCCTGGCAGTCATATAGGACTCGTTTCCATCTTCAGATTCCTAATGTTTGCACAGGGCACCTTCATTGTGATTCTTGCTCCCACATTAGATAGTAAGCCCCATCCCTTGCTTTTAGAAGTTAGATGCCTATATTTAGGCATTGCACAGTTACTTCTCCATGTCAGACCCTTAGCTGGGTACAGGGGATGCCACAGGGGGCAGGAACAGATATGACCCTCCAAGGAGCAGATAGACCATTGGTAGGTTGCGCAAGCCTTCAACAGTTGTGAGGAGTGCATTCTTTCTTCTTTAGAAGCAGTCAGGGGAATGGAGGTGCCTATGGTAGGCAAGGTGTGCTTTTATAAAATTAACTTTATTTTTATTTCCAAACAGGTTGAAAAACCGTCTCCACAGGTGTCTTCTGTATTTCAGAATTTGAGGTTGAATAACCCAATTCGCAGACAACTTTTCAAACCCACTGATGACCAAGAAATGGTTAAGTCAGATGTGGTGGCTCACATCGATAATCCCAGCAGTCAGGAAGCTGACACAGGACAATCTTGAGTTCCAGGCCAGCCTGGGCAACATCACAAGACTGACAATGTTCAGGCAACACCACCCACGAAAACCTCCAAACAGAAAGAATTTTACTTCGTATTGCTCAAAATAATTATTTTCCTTTCAAGGCAAAGTGACTATTTTAGCTTCAGTGTTTCAAGCTATGAGAAGATGGCTGTAACTGGGATTTTATTTTTGGGCATTTGTATTTTGGGTATTTGCTCCAAAATAAGTTTTTATTTGTATTTTTAAATCTGAATTTAAAAGCAGATATTTTAAATTCACCTGATAGCCAAGACGATGATCTCCTCTGTCCTCATGAGAACAGGTAACACTGGATGGAGATTATGGAAAAAGATGCTGTGTGCTTAGAACTCTCCCATTTTAGGGATGTCATATATTCTCTGATAAGCTGCATGACTCCTGTGGATCATCATTGCTGTTACCCCAGTGTAGTAGCAAAGGTGTGCTAATTGTACCTGTTGGGACTCACACATCCAGGGGTGCCATGTTTGCCCACAGAGGTGTTGATACAAGGCCATCACTTGCTCCATCCCTCCTGGGACTCAGCGTTCTTGGGACTTTTTTTTTGGATTTGCCTTTTCTAGTTGGGAGTAAGTTTTTATTATATCCCATTGTAGGGAACCCTTTCTCTTAAAGTAGATTGGTTTTTTAAATTATTTATTGCCAAGTGGTAGTTTTTTAAAAAAATATTTATTCCAAGTGGTACTGTGGTTTGAATGTGTCCCCAAACATGAGTTTTGCTGCAGTAGTGAATGCCTGGTAAAAGTCACTCTTTTGCTGTCCTGAGGTCTCTTGTTCTTGTTTTTATTTTACTTTATTTTATTTTGCCCGGGGATGACAGGTCCCCACTAGAGGTGCACACTGGCTACAGGCACACCTTGTCTGGCAGTTTGCTTCATTGCAGTTCTCAGCATGTTATAAATTGCCACTCTCCAAGAGCTCAGATCATACAGACACTTCTGGCAACGAAATATTTTAGCTAATGTGTGCACATCACTTTATTTTCACATGTTCGGCGTTTTCCTGTTGGTTATCGGTATAGCATGCAGACATTTTTCTCTCTTTTCCTTTCACTTTGGGCTGGAGCTTGAGCCCAGGACTCAGACCTTCTATGCAACTACTTTTCTAATAAATTGTAGCTCTAGCCCTAAACTAACTTTTCTATGTACTCAGAAACAGACAAACAATAACAGTTGTGTCCCTCTTCTGATTGTAACATTCTCTTAGTGCTGTGCCGTGGCTCTAGTCAGTGGTGTCGCCGAGATACGCCTTTGTGAGCAATAAATTTACTCTTTACTAAGTTGCCCAGTCTGGTTTCTGTTTATAATAACACAAGGAACTAAGACCAACTGTAAAATAAAAAGTTAAGAACTCAGTAACTTAATGTTTTCAATTGTGTTGTGAACAAATTCTATAAAATTTGCCTACTTAGTGAATACAGTTTAGTAGCTTTTAATGTAGTGAATGAATTGTGAAACTGTCACTACAATCCATTTTAGGGCACTTTCATGACCTCCCAAGCTTACACCCGACTAAGCATAATCTGCTCATTTACTCTAGCTAACTGATTTGTCTTTGTAGATTTGCCTATAATGCTCAGTTACTATAAGTAAAGACAATAAGAGGTCCTTTTGAACATATTTCCTGACAATGCTATTCAGATTTCACCAACATCGTATCAGTAATATATTGGTAATTCAACTTACTCATTACTAAATAATATTCCTTTGTATGAATATATTGCATGTTGAATTTATACACCTATTAGTGGATTGACAGGGTAATTTCTGCTCTGGCTGTTATAATTAATACTATTCTAATCACTTGTGTAAACATTTTTTGTGTGTAGATATATATATTTTCGTGTTTTTGGATTATATCACTAGGTAGAATTTCTGGGTTATATAATAAGTCTGTCTTTAGACTCTTCAGCAGTTAGCATTTTATATTGTCGCTGGTAGTTATGAAAATCCCAATTTCTCCAGTGCGTGCATGCGTGTGGGGGTGTGGTGGGTGCATGTGTGTATGGTGTATGTGGACCTGTGTGTTTGGGGGAGGGTGCATGCACCTAATTGAATATGAAAGGGGATGTTGAGTGTTCTGCTCCGTTACTGTCTTAGTCCTCTGATGGGGTCTGTCAGTGGTCAGGAACTAGGGTAGTGGCCAGAACTCTCCTTCTTCTGTTCTGTCTCCTCAGCATTACGGTTACAGGTATACATGACCACAGCCTGCATTTTACATGGGTTCTGAGATTTGAACTCAGGTCCTTCAGCTTTGTGTTGTGTAGCAGGTGATCTTGCTTTAAGCCATATACCTTTTGTTTGTTTGTTTGTTTTGTTTTTTGAGACAGGGTTTCTCTATGTAACAGCCCTTGCTGTCCTGGAACTAGCTCTTGAAGACCAGACGGGCCTGAAATTCACTGAAATCCGCCTCCATCTGCCTCCCGCTATTAAAGGCGTAAAGGCGTTCGGCCTTTTTTTTATTTTTTTATTTTATTTATTTATTTATTTATTTATTTATTTTACTGTATAACCATCATGGGAGTAGAACAAGGTATTTCATTCTGATTTTGATTTGCGGTCTTTGGAGAAAAAAATCTATTCCTGTGTTTTGACTATTAGGTTAATATCAAAATCTGAGAGTTCCTGATACAATCTACATATGAGTCCTTTATAAAAAACAAAAACAAAACAAAAACCAAATGACCTGCATTTTCCCCCCTCTCATTCTGTGAGGTTTTATATTGAAGGACATATTTTTGACTCTAGTGATGTCCATTGTAGGATGTTATTGCTTGCAATATTTTTGGTGTTATAGCCTACAAACCATGGCCTGTCCAGAGCCATAAAGATTTATTTCTGTGTTTTTCTTCTAAGCATCTAACAGTTTTTTTGGACTCGTTTAGATGTCAGATTCACTTTTAGTTAGCCTTTGCATAAGGTGTGACAAAGGGGTCCTGGTTCATTCTTTTGCATGTGGCTATCCAATTGTTTGAGCTCCATTTCTTGAAGAAATTGTCTTTTCCCCCATTGGTTGTCTCCATATCCTTGTCAAAAGTCAGTTGCCCATGTGAGAGTGTGTTTATAGCTTCCTACTTGTAGCCCACAGATCTGTATGTTGGCTTGTGTGTAACTAGCACAGCATGCTGGCTTCATCACTGTAGACTGTAGATTTGAAGTCAAGCACAAGCCCTTTAACTTGGCTGTCCTTTTACAAGATTGTTTTAGTTGTTCCGGGTCCCTTGGGGTTTTTTTTTTTGTTGTTGTTGTTGTTTTCTTTTTAATACATGGCCTCACATGAGCCCTGGTTGGCCTGGAACTTGCTATGTTGACCAGGGTGGCCTCCAAGTCAGAGGGATCCTCTTGCCTCTGCCTCAAGAGTGCTGAGATTAAAGGTGTTAGCCATTGTGACCTAGATTCTCTGCATTTCTGTATGAATTTTTGCTTCCAGGTTTTGTGAAGAAGGCAGCTGGAAATCTGGTGGGGAGAGTTTTAGACTGGATCGACCTCATTTTAACATCGATTCCTAGGAACTACAAGGACGTTCTCCCATCTCTGCCAGGGCCCTCTTTGGAGTTTAGAGAGTCACATCTAATCATTCTAAACTTATGTAGTGACTTTAGGTGAGGTTTACTTTTAAATTTCTATTCTTTCTGATATTATTAAATTGAGATCGTTTCCGTGCATGTTTTTGTCGTTGTGCAGGTGTACGTACACACGCACACATGGAGGAGACCGGAGAGCAACCTCAGGTGTTCCTCAGGGACCATCCACCTTGTTTTTGTTTGTTTTTGAGAAAGGATTTGTTTATTACCTGAAGAGCCCTGGCTTGTCTGGTGTCCAGTGAGCCCCAGGATTGGCTTGTCTTCTCCCCAACAGTGGGGTTACAAGCGCAGGTTTCTAGCTGGGCTTTGAAGGAAAACCTCAGAGCACACCATGCTTGAGTGACAAGCATTCACTACATTGTCTCCTCAGCCCTTGCCATAATTTTTGGTTGGTTCCTTGTTCCTCCACAGAAGCAAATGGTTTTGTATCCTCTTCTCGCTGAACTGGTTGATTTGGTAGGTTTTGGTGGATTCCTCTGGGTTTTCTGTGTAAGACCTCTCATCTACAAGTAGGCGCCATTTGTAATCTCTCCAATCTGGATGCATTTTATGTTGTTGCCTTGCCTAATGCCCTGGTCACATGCTCTGCGTGCACTGTTGTAGAGAGGGCACGAATGTGGGCCCTTGCTCTGTTCCTGACATTAAGGCGTATTCGTCAGCTGTCACTGTACTGAATCATGAAGACAAAGCTCATTTGGTTCCCAGTTCTGAAGTCTCCATGGTAACTCCAGTGACGGGGACCATTGTTCATCATGGTGGAGGTTGTGCCATAGTGCAAACTCCTCACCTCATGAACCAGGAATCAAGACGAGAAACTAGGCAGGACTGAGCCCCACAATCCTTTTCAAGATCAGAGTTAGTCACTGAAGGGTACCCCCCAAGGCCTCATGTCCTAAAGGTCCACAGTAGGACTATCCTGAAGACCAAACCTTAAACCCACAGGCCTTAGGTGAGGGAGAGAGTATTCAGCATGGCCTCCAAATAGCACTGGAGGAAGAATTCAATCTTTTACCATTGTTTTGTTAGTGAACTTTTTTTTTTCATGCTCATTAAGACCAGGATTTCTCTTTGTTGCTAGTTTGTTGTATGTTTTTTACCATAGAAGGAATTTTTGTCAATTGTTTTTTCTGTTTCTATTGTGATGATATAGTTTTAGCCTTCATTACACAGCTATGGTATAATGTGCTGATTTTGTTTTTTGGGTGTTAACCCAAATAGACTGTCTCCAGGATACAACAAAAGACAAAAACCACTGCTGGTTCAGTTTGCAGGGCCCAGCTGGGGATTTTGTCCCCGACAATCATAGGCGACGTGAATGGGTAATTTTCTTCATCTGGTGTTGGCATCAGGGTATGTTGGTCACGAGAACAAATGGAGAAACATTCCACACTCTCTAGTTTGTGAAGAATTGGTGCTTGATCTTGAAATGCTTGGGGGTTCCTACGTGAAACTGTCTGGATTTGGACTTTTCTTTGTAGCAAGTTTCAGAACTCCTAGTTACATCTTCTTGGAACTGTAAGTCTAGGCTTTCTAATCTAGACTTTCTGTTTCAAATCCAGGACTGTTTGTGTTTCAGAGACTCAGTTTTGAGAGTTCGAATCTTGAGGAGTTTGTCTAAGTCATTCGCCACTTGACTGGTGATCAGAGTAGTCCTCTGTAATCTGCGGTTTCTGTAAGGCAGGTATCAGGGCTTGCCTTGCGCTCCTGATTTCAATAACCGGAGAGCCCTTCTCCCTCTGGTGAGTTCAGCTAATAGTTTACAAAATATGCAGAGAATTTAAAGGTCTACTTTTACTATATTTGTGTGTGTGTGTGTATATGTGTCTGTGTGCGTGCGCGCGCTTGCGCGTGTGTAGGAGCATCCATGTGAGTGCAGATGCCCGAGGAGGCCAGATGTATTCGATCCCATGGAAGTCGTGAGCTGCCTGACCTGGGTCCTGGGAGCCTTTGCAGTGCAGTAAGTGCTCTTAACTGCTGAACCATCTCTCCAGCTCCTGTAATTATATTTTGAAAGTTCCATGGACTGCTTGCTCCCTGTTTTTATCATGGAGAATGTGTTAATTTTCACTATTACTCTCATTTATCCTAGGAAGGGCCATTAAGGAGGGCTGTATATTCTGGCTGACATGAGAGTTAGTCAGAATTCAGGGTCTTGGGAAAGAGAGTTTCTTATTCTATTAGATTGCCCAGTGGATGGCTGACTGTTCAGCTCATCATTTAGGAACAATTGAGGAATAAATAATTGGCACGGGGGTGGGTGGCAGAGTCTGTGGCTTACGATAGTTACGTGGTGATGCCCATTTTCTGGAGCACAGAGGTTGGTGGGCATAGAAGAGGGAATAGGAACTATAAAACTAGTAGATAGAAAACGTCAACGATAGCTGTATTCTGGATACGATAGCTGTATTCTGGATATAGGACTCAGCTCACAGCTTCCATTCCGTCAAGATGATATTTAAATTAGCCTGCTTTCCTTAGGACACAGTGAAACAAATTATATGTAACTGGGTCTCAACATAGCCCCTGGCTGGCCTGGAAGTCACTCTGTAGATCACAGAAATCTGCCTGTCTCTGCCCCAGAGTCTGGGCCTAAGGGCATGCTCCTCTACACCTGGCAGGAACTAGCTTTTATACGATGTCTATACTGTTGGGTCAAAATACAAATAATTAACCTAATTCAGTATTCTGGCAGCTGTCATTGGAAAAGAGCATATCTGGGAGCCTAAAATTGGGATGTGAAGCAAATGCTGGTTCTTCGCAGCCCATGAAGACTCAAGGGTTCTCTAACATGGCTGAGCACCTGGCTCGATGCCACCAGTGGCCAGGGTTGCACAAGTTTCACATGCTGGCCTCCCTGGATGGCCATAAACATTGTATGACACTGAAGCTGGTCACTGTTTGGAAACGACTACCCTAGATCTCTGGACTCTATTTTTATTTGTTTATAACAGTCATTGTCCATTGATTCATTTGAGTTCTACGTCATCTCATATGAGGTCATCCCTCACTTTAGTTGACAGGATTGGCTCCGACCACACTTCCTTTCCTTGATTTTCACCTCAAGTTGCTGTACAGACCGTGCGCTACAGTTGTTTGGGCTCAAAAAAAAAAAAGAGGAGCTTCAGTCGGGGTCATGTGACTGCCATGTGTTTATGATGTGACCCTGTAACTTTATAAAAATGAAAGTGAATTTCCAGAGCCTTGTTGAGATTTTAAAAGATATCATAGTTAAAGGATACATTTTAATAACTAATGTAAATGTGTCTTCAAGAATGCACGTTGTGTTTTCGAAGGGCAGATGTTGCACCTGTGAGTTAGGAATGATCATGGTCCCCTAAAGTGAATGACACATTGGTTTCAAAGGCGTTGCTGTGTGCAGGTGTTCTCTGCCCTTTCTTGTATATTTAAAGGCATGGGCTATAGGCTCTTTGGTGTAGTGACCTTCAGTATCCCACACAGGGAAGCCGCTGACAGGAGGTAAATTGCACACCACAGTTTGAGCACTAACGTTGGCATCCAAACCCAGATCTGACTTCACAGCTCACTCTCTCTTTCAGCCATAGTGATTTCCGAGTTGACGCAGACTCTTCCCTCCTTTGGGAAACTGGAAATGAACATTGCTGCGTTCAGGCTGGGACATTGAATTACAGTCAATGGACCAAAACTGCAGGTCATTTTTTTTTTATTTTGGCTTTTTAAAATCACTGTTTATTCCATTTGGTAGAGGATTTTTTTCATACAAATATTTGCAACAATTTTGAATTCCCCAAAACCATACATAGACGATAAATACCATGCTATTAAAGTATTAAATTTGTACAAAAATACTTTACAGTTTAATACTTGTTTGTTACAAACAAAAATACATATTTAAGTGACTCATGATCTTTTTTATTTTTTTTCCTTAACAGGATTCTGTTCTATACTTTCTTGCCCTGGCAGTTCTGAAATGTGTTTGAAATCATATGTTTCTTTGCACAGAAAAAGATGAATCATTTTCCTTAAACAAAGGACACAGTGTTTGGATGCTTTGTCTGTGTGGGTGTATTAGTGACCAAAATGAACATGTTTGGAAAATAATTGCTTTGATATTCTACCATCAATATACAGATCTCTATTTTTTTAATATTTACCAAATAACAGTTATTAGTATAGCTATTCAAAATATCTGAACAGATGAAAACCGTTGCCAACAAACATTAAAGCAACTGTCACAGTTATTTTATTGCTCTGAGGATGGTGATTGGCAATGAGATTTTGTGAAAATGTATTTACAGGTTCAGCAAGTGGCATGGCTCAGAACAAAAGGTAGCCCCGTGTCATTAAGTTCGTGTGCTGTGCACCCTCAGTGTGCCCATCTGCAAACATGGGAGCTGGATGAGTTCTAGTTGCCTACCCATAAAGTGAATCTCATTTCATTAAACTCTTCATTCATTCTTAAATTCTTTAATCTTGGATTTTAAAAATAGGATCATATCACTAATTCTCAGTGTTACTACACATTCTAATTAATTATCAGAGATTTTCAACTATTTTAAAAAAATGTGTCTTAAAGGGAAAAAAAACAGGTCACAAGACATATCCTGTTTGATCATCCGTTGCATAGAGAGTAGCATACATCTTAGTTAAAATCATTCCTACATTTACCACCACCTATTATGATCTCCTACGTGCATTGTTGCGGAAACATTTTAAGAAAACCTAATGCTATGCCTGTGCCCCTCCCACTGTGGCAGGCCTAGCAGTTCGCCCATCTGCTCCCCTAGCAGAGCCAGCTTTACGTGGATCCATGCTGCTTCTGTTCTTACGCTAATGACTGTAGAGTAAGAAATGTATCCTTAGGGAAATTATCATAGAGAATATTGTCAAACGGATGGTTCTGTAAAAAGTGACAGTAAGATGAATTGTAAAAAAGTTTCCTCTGATCTTAAGTCGTGGGAAGGGGCGGGCTGCTTCCTTTTTATTCTCTACCATGGGGCCTGCCAGAGAATGGCCTGCCAGTTACTGGAGCGGCCATTGTAAAAGAGACCTCTTCAAGTTGGGGAGGGGTGTGAACATGAGCCATGGGGGACATTTAAAAGACCCCTGTGCTTGCAGTTAATGCCATGTGACTCTCTGTGCTTCAGCTGTCACAGAAATCTTAAAGGGATTTTTAGCACCATGTAGATATTGTCTTCTGTCCTGCTTTGTAAAAGTGCTGCTATAATGTGTTAGTGGGTTCTCGTGTCTCTAGATTACCACCGTGGCTGGGCTGTGGGAAGAAAGCACTGTTCTGTGCGCTCCAGTCTCCCGGCAGAGCCTGCTGTTCTATTGACTTCTGGGAGGCCAGTGGGTTTCTGCTAATGACCAGGTCCAGCTTGTTGCCAGATTCGGCTATGAGCGGCACTACCAGGCAGCAGTCAAAGTCTCTCGTCCGGACGTGGTTAACCTGCCAGGCCAAGAAGAGCCACTTTCAATGACTGGTGTAGCCACTGCTCCCAAACCCAGAGACCAACGGGGACCGTGCCGTTTGGCTACTTGGTTCACTATTTATTCTCTGCAACTGCCTGTTGGGAGCTGAAAAGACAACATTCTTCTGTCCTCGCACTAAGTCACCCCTGTCAGTCTCCTGTTGCTCAATGCTATCCCAGTTTACAGCAGAAGAAAGCAAAGCTTAGAGTGGGGAGCTGCTTCACTGTAGACTAGCAGTGAGCAAGGGCCCCAGCGAGGTAGCTCCAGGCAGTCTGGCTGCCATGATGCTTAGCTACCTTGATTAAGAACAAACCCATCCCCTCCTCAACTGACACACACTGTATGCACTCCAATTCTCTTTCAACACTTTTATTTATTTATGTTTTGTGGACCTGGGAATTGAACCTCGGTGTCACACAACTAGACAAACACTCTACGATGGAGTTATAGTCCCCAACCAACAACAGAACTTGTTAAAATCACCTGCATTCAATTCCCAGTCCTGGCTTCCCATTCTGTCCCCTGCTTTTTGAGGACAAGCGTGGGGCACTTTGAAGGACCCAGTTTAAAATCTGGGAACCGTAAAGTCCTCAGCTCCTTGGCTGTTGGCAGCTTACTACTCCAGACATTTGCTGTCCCCTAGCTCTCCTCCGATGTAACAAATGATGGCAAAGGTTGCTCCCCGGGCCTGAGAAGAACACCACACCCATGCCTCAAGCTACTGGCTAGAGATGAACACTTTGGGCATCTTTGCCTCTTCTCTGGCTGCTTCCTGCTTCCACTGCTTCCTCAATGGTCCACTCAGACATTTGCCCTCAAACTTCAAGTCTCCCAGTACAGACTGCTAGGTGCCACCTCTCTCGTCTTCACTCTTCATTCTTGTTTGTGTGACTTGGGGACAGAGGATTACCTTACTGGCTCACGGTCCAGGATCCATTATTGAGCAACACTGAACTATTGCAGAAGGACACTACATTTGCACTCTGCATATCCAAGGGCTGTCCCCACCTAGGCCTGGCTTTCTCCCAAAGTAGTGCGGGACCCGAGGAATGGACTCTGAGAGCCAGGACCATATGCAGCATACACTGGACATGGGTTGGACAAGAGCCACCAGGGCCTCTTCTATAAATGTATGTCCCACATTAGGACCTACAGTTACTGAGACAACTCAGAGAATTTGTCTTTAAATCATTACCCAAGTCAAAGATCCAAATCCCTGTCACTGTTCATTAAACCAGGCTTGCTGGCTACTCTTGTACCTGATGCCCATTAAACCTGGGCCCTTGTTTCTCATGGTACACTCGGCTTCCCTCTGCTTTGATCCTCTACTGTTTCCTTAGTTCTTCCATGGTTCTCTTCCCCTTCTAGCTAGGCGCTCACCATGGATACCTTTGTCTAATCCCTCCTTCCAGAAATCTTTAGCCCTGGCTGGAACATCGTTTTTAAGCAACAGATCAAACTTATGAACTGTGTCAAATGGGGATGTGCTGAAGTTATCAAAGACTTTGTCCAAAACAGGTAGGTAGCTTTAGCCACACTGCCCTGGTCTCCTCGTGGACACTTGCTTCTCCACCATATCCCTGTTTGTTCACGCTAATACTATATTGCTTTCTCTCTCTCTCTCTCTCTCTCTCTCTCTGTGTGTGTGTGTGTGTGTGTGTATGCGTGCGTGTGTGTGTGTTTTGTAGGTACATGGGAATGTGTGTATGCAGGCAGGTACATGTACCATGGGTGTGGAGGTCAGTGACAGATATCAGGGATCATCCTGGATTGCTCTCCACCTTTCTTTCTTTAAGACAGGGCCTCTTACTGACATTGTAGCTTAGTGGTTTGGCTAGACTGACTGACTGGTCGATGAGCTCCAGGGCCCTATCTAGGCTGAGGTTTGAGGAATAAACATTCAAATGGAAAGGATAGCTCAGTGTCAGAAAACTCAGGAAGTTGAAATAGAATCCTTTACCCAGCTGTTCACTGCTGCTAGTGCCATAGTTCAATGACAAGAGTAGAGTGGAAGGGTCCAAAGTGTGAAGAATTTGGAGGAGATTGCTGCTTGTAGGTCAGAGGCAAGGATTCAGGACCCCCTCTGAGGTCTTACCTGTAAGAGCCTGTCATAGGGCTTCAGGCCACCTAGATCACCTGGCCCAGCTGGGCGGATATTTTTGACATACACTCCTTTCTCCAGCAGGCCATCTGCCACGCTGAACCCAAAGTCCTCCATGCCAGAGTCCTTGTATAAGGTCACCTGGAAAGTGTGAAAACGTGGGAGTTAGCGGAGCAGGCGCCATTTGCTGCTGAAGTCTCTTGGGTGAAGGAGCTTCATAAACTGATTTCGGTCACACAATGAAGTCACCATATCAGGATCAGACGCCCACCCCTGCTACTTTGCTCCTACCCCAAGAACATCCTTGGAATCTAAAGTCTCAACCTGAGCTGCCAAAGGAGGATAAATAAGTCACATCTTTCTTTTTATTGTTATTCTTCCTCCTCACTAAAAAAGTGTGTGCATCATTGGTTGTAGGAGGTCCTTCTGTCTTTGTGTTGCTTTCAATAGTAAATAAAGAAACTGCTTTGGCCCTGTTGATAGGGCAGAACTTAGGTATGTGGGGAAAATTAAACGGAATGCTGGGAGGAAAAAAGCAGAGTCAGAGAGACGCCATGGATCCGCTGGAGATAGATGTGCTGAATTTTACCCGGTAAGCCACTGCCACGTGGTGATACACAGATTAATAGAAATGGGTTAAATTACTATGTAAGAATTAGCCAAAATAAGAAAATAGAGCTAATGGGACAAGCAGTGATTTGATTAATACAGTTTCTGTGTGGTTATTTCGGGGCTAAGCTAGCCAGGCGGCCAGGAAGAACAAGTGGCCCTTCCTTGCAACACATCATGTGTATTGTGTGTGTGTGTGTGTGTGTGTGTGTGTGTGTGTGAGTTTGCATGCATGTGTGTAGGTCAGAGGACAAAGTCAGGAACCTTGGTACCCTGATCTATCATCCTCAGCTGTATTCTCTTGAGACAGGTTCTCTCACTGAACCCAGAGCTTGCCGTTTTCCAGCAAGGCTGACTGGTCGTTAAGTCCCATCAATTCTGTCTCCAAGTCAGCCCCTGTCCCTTCCTGTCCCCCATGCAGTACTGGGGTTACAAGCATGCACTGCCACACCTGGCTTTTTCTTGGGGGCTAAGGATCTGAACTCAGGTCTTCAGGCTTGTATAGCAAGAACCACTCTTACCCACTAATCCATCTCCCCAGACTGTACCTCCTGCTGTCAAATTGCAGTCATTAGGCATAGGACACAGCGGGCAGCTTGATGTCTAATATCTCCTTGGAGTAGCCCTCAGGCTGGGAGAGAAGCCAGGGATGAGTGATGTTGAAGGATAACCCTTTTCTGCCTCCCACCAGCCTGGTGCTCTGCTACATACTGTAATCTATATTGCCTCTCCGTTTGAACCTGTGCCATGACGTAACACTGTTGTATTTGCTGAGATGCCCATGCAGCTCATCAACAGAGCTCTTTCTAAAACACCCCCAGGCAACCTAATAAAATATTACTTGGGAATGGGCTAGTTCTGTTTACTTGCCCAGGGTTTTTAGCAGCTCAAGATGTCTACCCTCCCATGGTATAGCTGATACGCCCACACTACACCTGAGGGCAGCTCCCTACAGCTCCACCCCTCCCCCAACTTCACTTCTCCAAGAGGCAGCCTGAGGTGAAAGAGAAAACCATGGGCACACCCACAAAATGTTTCCTGAACCCCTGACTGTGTTCTAAAGATTGGGCAGAATGGTGGAACAGGAGTAGACAACAGAAACGAGAGTCAAACCCACACTGAGTTTCCTCATTCAGCACTTTCCATTCACATGTGCTATGTGGTGGGTGCTGTTTTTATTAAGGTTTATTAGGTGCCCTCCAAAGTCTGATTATATTTCAGCAAGGATCTGGGCTTACTTCACAAACTAATCATTACACACACACACACGCACACACACACACACACACACTCCTGTCAAATAGAAAAAAGCAAACCCCTCAAAGGCAAACACGACAGCTAGATCTTTTATAGCAGGTTTAGATTTTTATATCCAATTATTTGACTGAGGAGAGCTATGGACCACTGAAGGAAACACAAAAGGGGTCAGTTTGGGGATTTTATTTCACTGAATAGAAAGCTAAAAGCAAAACAAAACAGAACAAAAACCAAAACAATCAAGCTTCCTGGGTTAATACTATTTACCAGCCAGCTCTGTGGTCTGTGGTTATAGTCGTTTTAGAGGTGATGGAATTCAATTTTATGAAGGGTAAGCAATCTGCCCAAGACCATAAAGGTAAGGGATGGTGGGGCCAGGTCTGTCAGAATCCAGACACCCAGTGCTTAACCAGCATGCTCCACCAGTGACCAGAATGCTTATTCTGATGCTACGGTGAAGGCGTTTATAGTTGTTCACATTTTTAAATGCCTTAAACTGGACAGTGTTTTATAATTCATGGCGCCTGGGGTCCTGGAATTATGGTATCTAAATATCCCATCCTTCTTACCTTCCTAGTCTTTCCCCCAGGCACACCCCCCAAAAAGGCTTGGAACTGAATAAGCTCTCTCTCTCTCTCTCTCTCTCTCTCTCTCTCTCTCTCTCTCTCTGTGTGTGTGTGTGTGTGTGTGTGTGTGTATCCTAATAAAATGCACACCTCATCACACTAGTGATGTCAGGAGTTAAGTGGCATGACTGGGAGCTTGCCTTTGGTCTAAGTAAATCGCACCATGAGAAAGTCTAAGTTTCGTTAGTGCCCTGGGCTCGGCTATGTGGCATATAACTCCTGTTGCAGCTTCTGGAGAAAGGTAGTGTCTTCTTGTTCACTGATCTATTTCAAAGCTCTAACCAAGTGCCTGTCACATGGCAGTATATGGGGCTGAATAGAAAGAAACAGCTCTTTCTGACATTCCATGCTCTGGCTAACTGGTCACTCTGTGCTCTGGCTGACTGGTCATTCCGTGCTCTGGCTAACTGGTCATTCCGTGCTCTGGCTGACTGGTCATACCGTGCCACACGTTTACCAGCCAATGCAGAGGAGGTATGTGAACACAAAGCAGGATTTAATTCTAGGTTCAAAGCACCCATCTGCGAAGGCTCTCTGCAGTTAGACACTGCCCAGTGCCATCACGGCTGGACAGGAAGAGGCTCACTCACTGGTGACACTGTACAACCATGACAAGAGAGCACACATCTGATACTGGAGCCAGCCTTCACCTTGTGACTGAGGGACCTTGGATTTTTGGACTGTGAGGGAGACTAACTGAAGGGTCACTGTTAATGGAAGCTGAACTACACACTTATAATGTCTGTAAGACTTGTTGTTTCAACAGGAAAAAGGATGCTATTGTCTAGACTGTGTGTGTATGTGTGCATGTATGTATGTGTGCGTGTATGTATGTGAGTGTGTGAGTGGTGTGTGTGTATATGTGAGTGTGCGTGACTGAGTGTGTGTATATGTGTGCATGTTTGTATGTGTGCGTGTATGTATGTGAGTGTGTGTGAGTGGTGTGTGTGTATATGTGAGTGTGCGTGAGTGAGTGTGTGTATGTATGTGTGCGCAGCAGGACATTCAGAGAGGAACTCAGAGAGGGATGAAAACTTCTCCAAGGTCAAACAAAAACCAAACAACAGAAAATTGCTTTAAAACAAGATCTCTGATTGTAAAGCTCTGATCTTTTGACCATATAATGTCTTATTTAATGTATGGTTTCTTCAAAATGCTTTATTTTTTTTCAATTGGACAGTATAGCTCAGTGGTAGACTAGTTACTAAGGATGTCCAAGGCCCTAGTGTTCATTCCAACACTGTCAAACCAAACGATCTCCCTCCCCAAATCCAAACAAACAAAAAAACAGAAAAAAAAATTTAAGACCTGTAATTATGTTTTTGCCTCAAGCCATAAGATGGGTGATATCTACATTTATTCATTGGAGGAAGTTACTAAGTTTCATTTTATTTTATGTATAAGAATATTTTGCATGTATGTATGTATGTGCATCATGTGGGTGCCTGTTGCCCGCCAAAGCATATAAAGGGTGTTACAATTCCTAGGAGACAGAGTTACAGATGGTTATGAGCTACTTTGTGGGTACTGGGAATTGAACTTGGGTCCTGTGCAAGAGCCATGAGTGCTCTCAATCACTTAGTCACCTCTGAAGCCTGGAAGAAGATCACACACACACACACACTAGCTCATGTTTAGGCACTCATGTTGGTGAGACTCTATGTACATGACAGAGTGGATTTGGAAAAGCCCACGAGGCCTCAGTACGCGAACCACAGGCAACTGAGAATAGCTGAACCTGTGGGAAGTGCTCTGCCCCAGGGAAGAGGGCAGCAGCTGGTGTTCTGTGCCAATGCTCAGCCCTGAAACATACACACAAGTAAACATTATATGGACTGAATATGTTATATTTGAGAATATATATGTATACATATATGCATGAAGTAACAATTAATGAAAGAAGAGGCCATGAATTTGAAGGGGAGGGAAAGGGGTATATGGGAGAGTTTGGAGGGAGGAAAGATAGGGGAGAAATGTTGTTCTAATTATAATAAATAAATAAACAAACAAAGAAACTTCAAGTATCTTTTAGAATAAAGATGCCACAGCACCAGGACTCCCTGTGTCCATCACTCAGTGGCAGCAACTGTCACAAATTGCATTGACTTTGGTTGCTCTTGACTTCATTGGGATATTGTTTGCAGATGAGTGTCAGATGGTAGCATGTGTCTCTAAGGAGCTGATCATTTTCTTCTATATTGACAGTTCTCAAATAAAGAGACAGTTAATGAGCACCAGAAAGAACACACAGCCTCACCAATCACTGGAGATGCAAATTAGAACCAGGACGAGAAAATACCCCCAGTTAGAGGGTCTTTATTAAAAAAAAAATGGAAAAGAGATGCTGTCAAGGATGCGAGGGCAGAAGAGCCAATCATATACCCTGTTGGGGGTGATGTAAATTAGTTCAACCATTGTTGAACCTAGGGAAGTTCTTCAAAAACTAAAAGTAGAATTCCGTATGACTCTACAATCCTAAGGCTGAATTTTCCAAAGAAAATGAAGTTATTATATCAAAAATATGCACAGCCCATGTTTATTCTAGTACTGGACACAATAAGTGAGATGTGAGATCAACAAATGAGTCACCAACTCATGAATGAATAAAGAAAGTGTGAATCTACACCATGGAAGGTTATTCAGCTGTAAGAAATGCAGTCTATCCCTTTAGGTTCCTTTGATGGAACTGGAGAACATTATATCAAATAACATAAATCAGGCATAAAACAGACAGAAATCTCATGTGAGTGCTCACTGGTGGGGGCTGGAATGTTGATCTGAGCGAAGAAAGAAGAAGGGTGGTCACAGAACAGGGAGGGGACTAGGAAGAGTCAGTGATAGGTATCCAACCACATGAGCCAGGACCAAAGACTTCCAGTGTTCCATGGGGCAGAGAAAGAGTCTACAACAATGTATTGTGTATTTCAATATATTTGGAAGAGTCTGTAGATTCTTATCACATAGAAATAATTTTTGAAGCCAGGCGGTGGGGGGGTGCATGCCTTTAATCCCAGCACTCGGGAGACTGTGAGTTAGAGGCCAGCTTGGTCTACAAGAGCTAGTTCCAGGAAAAGTTCCAAAGCTACAGAGAAACCCTGTCTTGAAAAATCAAAAAGAAAAAAGCAAATAATGTATGAAGAGAAAGCAATGCTAGTTACCTCGATTTGATCATCACACACTGAATACATGTATCATATCAGTACCCTCCAAAACATGTAAATAGCATGCGTCAATTATTAAGTATATATTAAAAACTATGCCTGCTATAGAAAATTAGACAAAGCACACATAGGGTGTAGCTATAGGAGAGAAACATATTATGCATTTTATATAGACCCTGGATTTTATTAATTCACTGATGCAAATTGGCCTTAATTATTTGCTATTCTCCAGCACCTAGTTCATCATTTCCCAAATTGTCTCAAAAAGTTTTAGAGTGTGTGTATGTGTGTTTGTATAAATATGTGTACCTGTTTGTGTTTCTATGTATGAATATGGATGTGAATGTGACCCAGCACACATGTGCAGGTTAGAGGACTACATCGGCTGTCGACTCTCCTCTTCTACCTTGTTTCTGAGATGGAGTTTCTCTGTGGTTCTCTGCTGTGTTTCGCAGGATGTCTAACCCACGAGCTTCCAGGCATTGTCCTGCTACCCACCTCCCTGTAAGAGTAGTGGCATCACCACACCTGACTTTATGTGGGTTCTGTGGATTTGAACTCAGGCCCTCACATTTGCATGGCAAGTATGTTATCCTCTGAGGCATCTTCCCCATCCTCACAAGTTTATTAAATCCCCAGGATCCCAACAAGGGCCACTCATTGCCTTTCTGTTAACGCCTTATTTTTTCTTGTCTGAGGCATGTTCCCATCCACTCTCCCTAGTGCTACTGACTTACAGTCGTAATCCAAGAAGGACTTCATTCCAAGACTCCATGAGCACCTGAAACCGTAGAGCGAGCACCAAATACTGTCTATAAGCGCATTATTATCCTCACAGTTAACCAGATAAGGTGGTATTTGGGGTTTCTTTTCTGTGGCTGTGATTAAAGCGTTCTAACTAAAACTAACTTGGAGGAGTCAATGTGGGTTAAATGTTATAGACATTGTGGAGGGAGGCCAGGAGGCCTGGAGGCCTTAAGCCCTGGAGGCCGGCACTAAAGCAGAGACCACGCAGAACACTGCTGGGCTCCTGGGCTCCTGCTGAGCTATCTTACTTACAGGCCCAGGCCCATATTCCAGGCACGGCATCATCCACAGTGGCATGGGACCCTCCCACATCAATCATCATGAGAAAATGTACCATAGACATGTCCCCAGGCCAATCTGATGGAGGCAATTCCTCAACTAAGGTTCCCTCCTCCTGAGTGTTTCAAGTTAATGACCAAGATTAGCCACCGGAGACAACTACCTAATCCCTAAAGGGCAAGATGTATTTGGCATGAATGCCTGGAAAAGGGAGGAGTCACATCTCCACTGGGCGGGTGTGAGATTTCCTTATGTTACTGAGTCTGATGTAAACTTCACAATCTGAGGAATGTTTTATGTTTGGAGTTTTCCATTTGGTATCTTCAGACCACAGTTGGCCACAGAAAATTGAAACTGCAAAAAGTAAGAGCACAGGGGATGGGGGAGACAGCTGACTGTACAGCTGCAGCCGCGTCCTCTAGCCTGTAGAGTGTTCCACCTCACACATCACATTAAACAGAAGTTAGTTCTGACGTTTGATGTAGTCAGGGTATGTGGGGAGCACAAATAGATCATATACGTACAGTGGCTTCCTATGCTTTCACATCACCCACTGATTCATGTCCAGGCTCATAGTTCACCCACAGATACCTGTGTCTGAGTAATTTCATCGGGGTTGCAAGGACTAACATTTCCTCATACTGCCAGTCTTCTATACTGTCTTAGTTAGGGTTTCTGTGGCTGTGAAGAGACACCATGACCACGGCAACTCTTACATAGAAAACACTTAACTGGGTAGCTTACAGTTCAGAGGTCCAGTCCATTACCATCACGGTGGAACATGGCAGCAGGCAGACAGGTGCTGGAGAAAGAGCTGAGGGCTCTACATCTTGCAGGCAACAGGAAGTGGTCTGTCTCATTGGGCATGGTTTGAGCATATGAGACCTCAAAGCCCACCTCCACAGTAACACACTTCTTCCAACGAGACCACACCTACTCCAACAAGGCCATACCTCTTAATAGTGCCGCTCCTTTGGGGGCCATTTTCTTTCAAACCACCACATCTACTTATTAGCTTGAATTTGTAAAAATCAAATTCTCCCTTTAACTAGTATTGTGTGAATACTTTGATATGCAGTTAGTACAGGAAAGGCTGAAAGACTGCGAATTTAATTTCAGAACAGAAAAGTCGTGTGCTAGGTACTTCAGAAATGTCTTAATGAGGCTATTTGAGGGTGGGTACTTTTGTTGTAAAGGATGGGTTGAACCTATGGAGCGTTCCATATTTGTTGTGTTCCACTATATTGGTATTTGTCTGGATGCTCAAATGCATTTGGGCTTGAAAAAGATGGGGTGTCCTTCATGCTGACCCCCCCCCCATTTGTTCCGATAGGATCTGTGTTTTCTAGCACACGTTATCACGGACACATCTTGACTATTTCTTGTCCCTCTTCTGGAATCAGCTATCACAGCCAATCCTTGATTACATGGGAAGCTTCTAGGTTTCATCCTCAAAGAGGAAAAGAAGGAGGTGGGAAAGGGGAGAAGGCAAAGAGCCAATTGGATGTCACTAGATTGACCTGTTTATGGGTAGCTGCAATCTCTATTCTTGAGGTCCCTGCCTGTGCACTGTTTCTTGGCTCTGTGAGTATTTTATTTCTTAACTCATTTTCTTCTTTATTCTAGCCATGTTATTCACGTGATAAGCAGCATTCCTGTGGCGGGACCATTGCCTCTACTCCTAAGCAGGAGTGTGTTCTTCTTAGTTCTATGTAACTTGAATTTGCTACACCATGCATCCCGGTGGGCTCCCAATGATCGGCTGAGTTAGGAAATAGGCATCTGCCCCGAGGTACGCTGAATGGGACAAGCCAACGCCCAAGGTGGAAATCAGAAGCCCACTTTAATCTTACAGCTGAGGCCTGTTCCCAGCACCATAACCCAGAACCCTTGCATTGGAGAACAGACCTGGAGTTACAAGATTCTTCATTGCTCAGCTGGCTTGTTGTGACTCCTAGGTATCTTCTCCACAGGCCAGAACCTGGGAGCAGCTTGTGGTGGTTTGGATGAGAATGGCCCCCATAGCTTCACAGATTTGAATACTCAGCCACCTGGGAGTGGCAGGCACTATTTGAAAGAATTAGGAGCTGAAGCCTTGTTGGAGGAAGTGTGTCACTGGGGTGGGTTTTGAGGTTTCAAAAAGCCCATCCCAGCACTCAGGAGGCAGAGGCAGGTGATCTCCAAGTTAAAGGCCAACCTGGTCTACAGAGAAAGTTCTAGGATAGCTAGGGTTTTGAGACAGAGAAATCCTGTCTCAAAAAGCAAAACAAAACAACAACAACAATAAACCACAATAACAACAAAACCAACCCTCCCTCCCTCCCCAAAAAAACCCAACAAAAACAAAACCAAAAAAGCCCATTTCAAGCCAAGAGTCTCTCTCTTCCTACTGCTTGTGGATCCAGATGTAGAACTCTCAGCTACTTCTCCAGCACATCTGCCTGTGTGTAACCACGCTCCCCATCTTGATGACCAGGGACCAAACCTCTGAAACTGTAAGCAAGCCCCAATCAAATATTTCTAAGAGTTGTGTGGTCATGGTGTCTCTTCACAGCAACAAAACACTGACTAAGACAGTGCCAAACAATGAACGACACCTATATTGCCAACACATTAACTGGAACACGGATGATGAACGCCAACATAGCGGGCTAGCAAATTAGCTTGTGTGATTCCGAGTCCCAGTTGCTGGCTATGCCTCACACAGAAAGCATCTCGATGGCAAACTGCTCACGATGTGGGGCTCCTAACTGTTCTCAAATAGAAATCAAGGTTTCTGTGGAAAGATGCCCCAAGGATAGAAGATACTGAATATTGCTTGCCAGCTCTCTCCTTCCTTAGAAATTGCTAAGGAATAGTAAATTAATACAAATGAAATTAATTATTTTAGAATCACATAAAAGATCCCAGAAATTAATAATCTACTGGCAGGAAACACAGGCTGGCTGCTCTCAAAATAGCCATAATAATTCACACCATGTAGTTCCGCTTGCTTGGAGATCATTAATGGGGAATTTTTTGTTTCTGGGCTCCCAAAATTTCTAAGGATTCTGAGGTTTTACCCACAGACAAAGTCTTATTCAGACACTTTCTATAACTTTGTACAGGAAAATCATCCTTTCTTCTAATAAGGTCACTGAGCCTGGAAGGAGCTGATGGAGCAATTTCTTTGATCTTACTCAAACGCGCTAGGATCCAATACTGGAGTATCTGACTTCATTTGCTGGGTGTCTTCGACCAAATCATGATTTCTGTTTGTATGAAGAATCTTCTTGCTGGCTAGGCAGCCTTTATTCATTTTCAACTGCTCAACAAACAGAAGATGAATTATGTATCCCAGTCTCTGCCATTTTTCCATCTGTGCCCTCTTGTGGTTTCCTAGGAACATCACACAAAATCCTGCTCTCTGAAGACGCCATCTAGAAATGAGCAGATTTTGCGGTCTACTCTAGCCCATGAGAGCATCTTGTAGGATCTCTATCAGAAGAGGCCTTTTCTAAAAGAGCCAATTAGCTTCTTAAAAACAAAACTGTGAGCATGGGTACAGTCAGTGGACTTCGGCCCAGTTCTGCGGCCCACTCTTGATGTAGCTGCTTCAAAGTCTAAGGCCTGAGCTTATGCCAGTGGTAGGCGGGGGATGGGTGAGTGGCTGGGGGAAGGTGGGGAGGCTATTGAGATTCAAGTTCAGCTTTGTTTTACTTTTTTCATCAAGTTTACCTGCTTGTCTGAGCCATGTCCTCAGGTAGAGATCGGAAATCAATGCTTGATGCTTTAATCAGAGCCAATTCATCCCCTTTCAAGGGCGACTGAGTGCAGCATCTTGAGCAAGTCACAGTAAATGACAGCCACCCTGGAATCAGTTCCTGAGCCCCGACAGCCTTCTTAAAGCTCAGTCTTTTGTGACAATGAAAGTTCACCTAGTTCTCAAAGACGATGCTGATCTCTGTGGAAGTCAATAGGCACTTGGGATTGCCCCTGGCAGACACTATTGGGGCAGCCATGCTTCCTTTAAGCAACATGGTTCAAGAAATGCCAGATCTGAGGATGGGCCTACCTTACCTGCAGATCTTAGAGAAAAATAAAATAAAATAAAATGTAAGACTTCATCTTCTCAACCAACTCTCTAGTCCAGGAAGAAGTATTTCTCCTTAATGTCACTAAAAACTCCCGATTTCCAAACAAATTGGGTCAGAAAGGCATCTGCTACTTTCATCCGGGGAGCACCCTTGGCAGAGGAGAAAAGAGGCCAGCTGCTTCTGATATTGCCTCCTGCTGCTTTTTGGCATCCTGTAGCATCGAGTACTGGACTGTGATTTCAGGATCCAGGATGCTAGCTCTGTGCGTTGGCAATGGGGCTGACTTGGTCCCGGAGAACTTAGTTCCAATTGAGTGAGAGCGACCCTTCAGAAGAACTGAGTGAGGGCGACCCTTCGGAAGAACTGTTGTATATTAAAAACTGCTTTTCTTGGTCACCATAGAGCACCTTCATAATGCATTTACTTCACAGAAAAACCAAGAGTTCAACCCAGCCACGGGAGCTGATGGTCCCCAAGTAATGACTTGCCATGTCTCTGGACTTTCGACTTGCCTCAGCTGCTCCTGAGCTGGCCGGCTGTGGGCATGGGCACCTGTTCCTCATGTCTCTTCTCAGAACTGTCTGATGTTTTCTCACGGCACCAGCATTCTGCACTCAGCCTAGGTTCCCAGTCACTCTAGCTTGGCTTCTTGAGTTGTAAGTCCTTTCTTATTCCCCTCCAAGTTACAGATCTCTAATTCGCCCTAGACCCACAGGGTCCCCTTGATTCAGGAACCAACTGTCAGCTCTTGTCAGAGACACACCATCCACTGAGCTGGTGGGGATTAGAGCCGAAGGTTACTGTCGTGTGTGTGTGTGTGTGTGTGTGTGTGTGTGTGTGTGTGTGCGTGTGCGCGTGTGTGACAAGTTGGAACTGAGTAGGCTTCTACTGAGCAATGTACCAATTGTCTTGATTTTATTTCCTCATTGGAGATGGATTCCTGCAGACTGACATTGCAAAGGGCCGCAGGCAAGGAAAGATTACTAAATCCCATCTTAAAGGGAGAAAAATCCAAGCCTTGGCTGCACCGTAACACTCCTGGACGAGAGACATGCTAATGCAATATGGAGGAGCAGAGACAGAGGGCTCTTCCTCCAGAATATGGACGCCAGTAAAGGAGAAAGACCTTCAGGCAACCTACTATTTTAAATGAGCATGCCATAGATGACATAAAATTCTACAACCTATAAGTCAATCATAACAGAGACATGCAGGGACATCAGAGAGATGGCTCCATGACAGAAGTCACAAGGAAACAAAAATAGCAACAAGGCACACTGTCTAGCAAGCCAGTCTCGCAGGACTGCTCAAGGTCATCTGAGACGTGGGGACGTCAGCTCCATTTACTCAACTTCCTTGGGCTGTGGACGTGGACAGCTTACAAAACATAAGACACCACGTGAGCTCTGCCTGGCAGAGTGCGGATGCCTTGGGCATCACTCTTTGTGAAAGACAGTGTGCCAAAGACAATCCCCAAGCAGAGCTATGCTGCCTGTGAACTCTTGCTCCAGGAACTGATACAGACACCTCCTGTTTGCTCTTTAAACATGCTTTGCCATCTGCTGTCATTATTACTGACGGAAATACACAAGCATTTTGTTTTAAGGTTTAAAAGAACAAACCCACAACTGTGGGGAAGCAGTTTGCCAGGCACTCCATGTAACTGAAACATGTGACCCAAACTCCAGTCCTGGTTGTCCTAGTCAATGTTTCTTCAACAGTGTTCCCACTATTGTCTGCCCTTGTCACAACAGGGGAGTGTCTGTCTGCCAGGCTGATACAGGGACAGTCAAGGAGCCACTACCTCCATTCTCTGGCTCTGCTGTCCATCCTCGGTAGCTCCAGGTCTTATGGCACTTCCTCAAGTTTGGGCAGCTGACTGAACCTGGGAACATGTGCTCTGTAAGGTCTCTGTCCCCTGTAACAGGTGGCCCTGCTCACAGGTGGCTCTGTTCCATGGTCGTGAAGTGCGGAAACTCAAATCCACACTCTCTCCACTTCTGCAGAAAGAGGAGGCCAGCAACGCAGAGCTACAGATAACAAGTTCATACAGCCAGTGAGCTGCTTTTAGCTCCCATTGATTTCTGCAGCAGGCAGTGGGGAGCTCTGTGCCTGCCACAAAGACTCCTGGAATCTTTTGTGGGGCCTTCAAATACTTAGCAAAGAAAGAGCCATGTGCAAGAAAGAGGTACATATTTCATGTGTAAGAAACAGTTATATATTTCACGTGCAAGAATGCATTTCATGTGCAAGAACGAGATGTGTTTCCCTTTTATTTTTCTCCTAGTGCCAGGCCTGGAGCCTGTTCCTGTCTTGGGGAGAAGGGTACAGAAGAAGCTGCTGTTGACCACAGCACTCTGTCCATGGAATAACAGTGCTACCACACCAGTTCCGCTTTGAGAAAACTCAGCCTGCAAATGTATGATGAACTTGGCTGAGGGAAGGCCAGAGCTTCCTAGGACTGACTCAAATGTCCCGGTGCTGCACCATCAGCAGTCTTAAAGAAAAGACCCAGGAAAATTATTTTAGAATCCTGCTATAAAAAGATAAATATGAATAGCTGCATACAATTCAGAGGTATACTTCTACTGAAAATCATGCATGGTGGGGAGCAAATGAGTGTCAATATGAATTATTTGTAAAGTTCAGCTGGGCTGAATGTGGGGACCCTGTCATCTTGCAAAAAAGCAGTTTTTGCCTGAAGGTGTGCAGAACCTGTGATTCATTTCAGAAATAGATCAACTGGCCACCAAAGGATGTTTAAGATTCCAAAGAGAAAGGAGGAGGGTTATCAAGGAGCTGCAGCTAAGATCACAGGTTCCTTATCTGCAAAGAGAAAGTGCATGATAAACTGCAGCACCAAACAGAACTCATCTGAAAGACAAAAACAGAGCTGCTGCGGTCTGGGATTTTACTAAAACAGAGCCATCACCTAGCTAGAGCTAGCAAAATTTTTGTGGGTGATTCCCAATCTTTAGTCCTCAAGAGAATTCACTGACAGTGTGGCTAAAATGTAAGTGCTCCTGGCGCGAGTCCCTGAGGACACAGAGTGTATTTTGACAAGCGCCCCACAGTGACAGTCGTCCCTTCTCTGTAGCTCAACTGCCCTTCACTCCTCCAACTGTTGTCTGTGATTAGTAACTCTCCGAATCAATTCAGTGACTGAAGGACAGGGTGGGGGAGAATTGAGAGGAAATTGAGACATTTCTGCCTGGGTTTCATGCCGCTGTGGCCACCGTAAGGGAGAAGTCAGTCTTTGGGACTGCGCTGATTCTGGACCTGCAGTGAGGCAGGACATCATGGTGGTCTGAGAGCAGACATACACAGGGGACCAAAGGCCAGGGGTGGAGCTCAGCTTTGGCAGTGCGCTTGCCTAGCACGCATGAAGCCCTCAGTCCCACCCTTAGCACCACATAAAACCAGGAATCACATGACACACGCCTGTAATCCCAGCAGTGGTTGGGTAGAAAAAGAGGACCAGAAATTTAAGGCTACATGAATTTGAGGCCATCCTGGGCTGTACAAGAACATGGTTTTTTGTTGTTGTTTTTTTTTTTTTTTTTTTTTTTTTTTTTTTTTTTTTTTTTTTTTTTTTTTTTTTTTTTTGAGACAGGGTTTCTCTGTAGCTTTGGAGCCTGTCCTGGAACTAACTCTTGCAGACCAGGCTGGCCTTGAACTCACAGAGATCCTCCTGCCTCTGCCTCCTGAGTACTGGGATTAAAGGCGTGTGCCATCAGTGCCTGGCCCAAGAACACGTCTTAAAAGAGAAAGAAACATTAGGACCAGATGTGTCCTTCAAAGCCTCACCTGTTTTCTCTAACTAGGCTTCCTCTTCCATGGTCCTACCACCTCCCAAAAACTTATTCAGATTTTGAATCTATGAATAGATTATGCCCATAAATTAAGTCAGAGTCCTCATTATCTAATTGTTTATAGAAATGCCCTAAAATACCCAAAGTTGTGTTTACAAAGATCCCAGGTGTCTCTCAGCTCCATCCAGTTGATAACTTATCCAGTTGTAAACTGTAGTTCATAGTTTTCCTCTTTTTACATTTTTGGCTCTTTTTGGGGCCTGCTACCCAGCTCCCAAATAAATAACACAGAAACTTATTCTTTCTTATAAATGTCTGATGTTAGCATGGCTTGCTTTTCTTTTTTTTTCATATTCTTTTATTTTTTTCATTCAAAAAAAATTTACATTTCCTCCCCTTCTCCCAGTCCCCTCCAGCTCCCCCACTACCCCTCCTCCCTCCCCCTGCTTCCTTAAAAGAGGACATGGTACCCTGCCCTGTGGGAAATCCAAGGCCCTCCCCTCTCCATCCCGGCCTAGGAAGCTATGCATCTAAATAGACTAGGTTCCCAAAAAGATAATACATGCAGAAGAGATAGGTCCTAGTGTCATTGTTGATGGCTTCTCAGTCTGCCCCCATTGGCAGCCACATTCAGAGATTCCAGTTTGATCATATGCTCGCTCAGTCCCAGTCCAGCTGGATTTGGTGGATTTGGTGAGTTCCCATTAGATCAGGCACACTGTCTCAGTGGGTGGACCAGCCCCTCAAGGTCCTAACTTCCTTGCTCATCTTCTTCCACCTTCTGCTCTTCGATTGGACCTTGGGAGCTCAGTCCATTGCTCTGATGTGAATATGGGTCTCTGTCTCTATCTCCATCCATCGGACGAAATTTCTATGGTGATGATCAATATATTCATCAATGTGACTATGGGGCAAGGCTAGTTCAGGCACCCTCTCCTCTGCTGCCCAAGTACCTAGCTCGGGACATCCCCGTGGACACCTGGGATCCCCTCTAGAGCCAAGTATCTTGCCAATCCTAAAATGACTCCCTTAATGTAGATATCTTATTCCCTTCTCCAATATCCACCTTTCCTCCATCTCCACCCTCCCACTCCTCCAAGCTCTCCCCAGTCCTTCCCTTCTCCCTTCTCCTTCCCCCTCTCCCCTTCCCCCGTACCCCCTACCCTCCCCTTTATCCCTGCCCCCGTGCTTCCAACTTTTGCCCGGCGATCTTGTTTGCTTCCAATTTCCAGGAGGATCTATACATGTTTTTCTTTGGGTTCACCTTGCTATTTGGCTTCTCTGGGCTTGTGAGCTATAAGCTTAGTGTCCTTTGTTTATGGCTAGGGTCCACTAATGAGTGAGTACATACCATAATCATCTTTTTGGGTTTGGGTTACCTCACTCAGGATAGCGTTTTATATTTCCATCCATTTGCATGCAAAATTCAAGATGTCATCATTTTTTACCGCTGAGTAGTATTCTAATGTGTATATATTCCACACTTTCTTGATCCATTCTTCCATTGAGGGGCACCTAGGTTGTTTCCAGGTTCTGGCTATTACAAATAATGCTGCTATGAACATAGTTGCACAAATCCTTTCGTAGTATGATTGGACTTCTCTTGGGTATATTCCCAAGAGTGGTATTGCTGGATCCTGAGGTAGGTTGATTCCCAATTTCCTGAGAAACCGCCACACTGATTTCCAAAGAGGTTGCACAAGTTTGCATTCCCAGTAGCAATGGATGAGAGTTCCCCTTATTCCACATCCTCTCCAGCATAGGCAATCATTGGTGTTTTTTATTTTAGCCAGTCTGACAGGTGTAAGATGGTATCTCAAAGTTGTTTTGATTTGCATTTACCTGATGGCTAAGGAAGTTGAACATGAACTTAAGTATCTTTTGGCCATTTGAACTTCTTCTGTTGAGAATTCTCTGTTCCCATCATTACCCTATTTTTTAATTGCGGTATTTAGAATTTTAATGTCTAGTTTCTTGAGTTCTTTGTATATTTTGGAGATCAGACCTTTGTCTGATGTGGGGTTAGTGAAGATCTTCTCCCATTCAGTAGGATGCCTTTTTGTCTTAATGACTGTGTCTTTTGCTTTACAGAAGCTTCTCAGTTTCAGGAGGTCCCATTTGTTCATTGTTGCTCTTATTGTCTGTGC
>PVIU01017566.1:0-41514 GCA_004026605.1 Ondatra zibethicus
CCTCCCCATGGGTTAAGGTCAGGGGAAGGTCAGAGGCAGTTGTGCCTGCTTGACTGAAGGAGACTGCTTCCTGCTAAGGTCAGGGGGAGGTCACACCTTCTAGAATAAAGGGAGCTACTTCCCTGCTCACAGATTGGTTAGGATTTGTGTTTCAGTTGGTCAGGGGCAGAGATGGCTCTGATTTCAGGGCCAAACTGTTTCTTCCACTGGTCCTTTTTAGCCTTTTGGTTCTAATTTTAGGGTCAGGGCATATTTCTTTAAGTGGATCTGATTCTAGGGTGCAAGTGTTGTTTCTTTGGTTTTGGTTTCAGAGTCAGGGTGTTTTTCTCCAGTTCTGGGTTCAGGGATAAAATGTTTCTTTTGCTGACTCAGGTTCCATATCCTTGGTGTGTTTCTTTCACTGGCTCTGGGTTCAGAGTCAGGGTGCTTAGGGATTGTGCTATGGCTCCAGATCTGCTGGGGCCTGGGTCTCTCATATAGCTTAGGCTGAATCCAAATTCAAGATCCTCCTCCCTCAGCCTCCCAAGTATTTATAGGCACCACGACTGGCTCATTTCACTAATTCTTGTACAATCACACGCTCTTGGGCTACGGGAAATTAATAAATTAATGCCCCTACATCAGCAGATTCAAATACAACTATGTGGCACAATTTAGCCCAGACTCTTTATTTTATTTTTCCTTTTTCAAGACAGAGTTTTTCTGTGTTGCCTCGGCCATCCTAAATTCACTGTGTAGACTAGGCTGGGCTCAAACTCACAGAGATCTGACTACCTCTACCTCCCAAGTACTAGGATTAAAGGCATGTGCCACCACTGGCCAGATTTATTTTAATTTTTAATTTTTAAAAATTTATTTTATTAAATAAGTTTACTTTTTAAAACATCTGGTTGTTTTGCCAATATACCAAGTGTGTTCCTGGTGCCTGGAGTCCAGAAATTACTCCCCTGGAATTGGAGTTACAGCCAGCTGTCAGCTGCTGGGTGTGCTAGGGATTGAATCTTGGTTCTCTGGAAGAGCAGCTGGTACTCTGAATTGCTAAAACCATCACTTCAGACCCTAATATTTCTTTTTTTACTATTGCGACATAATCTCATTATGTGGCTCTGTGGAACACACAGAGATTCACCTGCCTCCGCGTTCTGAGTGCTGGGCTAAAGAGTGCACCATCCCTCCAGCTACCTATCCTGGCTCCTGTGTTTACTTTCATTTTATGTGTATAGGTGTTTGTCTGCATATATGTCTGCACCACAGTGAGTTTTCTTCTCATTGAGTAGTTTCTATTTTCTCTAAAGATTTTCTCCTGTTGGATCCCCATTTGTTTTGATCTCAAAGGTACTGCCTTTCAGGATTTGCTAATGAGGTTGTCAAATTTCCAGATTCTCTGCCGTTGCTTCTACGAAACTCCAGTTCCTCCTCTGTGGGAAACGGTAGAGGCTTAGGGGCCTCTGCTAGGCAAAGTGCATGTTAGATTTTGAGTGCTTTTCTTCTATCTGGCTCCCAGAATGTTTCAACCCTCTTACAAACAGATCTTGACTCTCTAATTGGAAAATAAGAAGGTTATCTCTATGCAATCTGACCAACATTAAATAAAGATCTAGATACTGGCATTCATTGGTAAATTCATGCCAAACCAAGTAACCTACCCTGCCTTTTATGGTCACCATGCTCACTGTCATTTTCAGAACATCAGGATATTTATTATCTAGATATTTATAATAAACTTACAGATTCACATAAAATCTATGGCATGGAAGGAGTACTATTTTCAAGTTCCATTATTACACGTACTTAAGGGCGTCTTTGAACTCAGTAAGTAGCTGGAGCTGACTTTAAACTTCTGATCCTCCTGCCTTCCTCACCTCCCAAATGGTGGGATTACAAGTGTGAGTCACCAAGTGAGGGCTGAATTCTGTTTTTATTAACTCAAAAGAAGTGGAGGGAGTTCGGCCACAGCGAGGATGCGCAGGGTTGGGAAGTAGTAGGGCCACCGGGTTCCATGAGCGGTCGATGTGACAGTCAACCAGGAGGTGGCGCCACGGAACAGACAGCGGCAACGCAGATGGGTCTCTCTAGCCGAGAGAACGGAACCAGAGAGACGGCGAAAGGAAGCCGAGGTGGCGCTCATGCTGGCGTCCCTGGAGGCTGATGTGGTTGTTTTGCCCATCCGTGGCTGCCCTTACCGGACTCTGTAAGCCAGGCTGGCGGCGTCTGGAATCGAGGACTCGCGCGGAGGCAGGATGCTTCCAGCTGGCGGGTTAGGCAGGGTGTCGGCAGCCCCGGTGAGGTGTCCCTGGAAACCCGGGGAAGGGACACTGGTGACCCAGTGAGGTGGCACAGACGTCCCTAGGGGGATTATCCCCGCTAAATTAACCTCGGTACCCACGGCCCGAGTCAGTTAGGGGCTTCCCAGGGGAAGTAGTCACAGTGGAGTGTCTTTCATTGTCCAGGAAGATGACCGTTTTGAGAGTTGGCGGGAAGGTGGACTCAGTGTGCTGGCAGGGTGGTCCAGATTTCTGGGAAGGTGGCAGTGGTGGCATTAGGGAGGTGGTCAGGAGTACCCCTGGGATACGCGCTTAGGACCTCTCCTCCAGTAGGTGACCTTTTGGAGCCCTTATGCACTCCACTTGAATCTAACTTGTTTGCCACCTGTTTTTCTGCCAGTGCTGCCCCGAAAGCAGTGACGAAATGAAGAACACAGAGGAGAAAAGTAAGCAGGCTTCAAACCCTTAGTTCTTTTTGCCTGGCTGTCCTTCCCAGCACACTCTTTCAGGCTCTGCTAAAGAGGTTTCTTAGCCTGCTACCTTTTAAATGAAGTATTTTCTTCTGTACAATGTGTAAATAGCAATAAATACTAGTTATCTTTGCACATGGACTTTTGTCTCTTTAAGATTGTAAGATATAGAGAGAGCACTCTGAGACTCCTACCTAGTGTCCTGTCAAGTATGACTTCACTGGGGCCTGTCATTTTAATGACACAGCAGCCTGATATCAGGTATTTGGAGGGAGTGATGTGGGTCACTGTTGCTGGGCTCAAGAAAGAGGTTAGATAATTGCTTAATTATACTTTTACTTTCAGTAAATTTGTAATTAAAATTTGCTTCGTGTAGAACACAACTTAGGTCCTGGATCTTGGTCTGGATAGGGGATAAGGAAAGATCTGGTACCTCCATTTCCTACCTAGGGCAAGAAAACATGTCAGAGATGTGGATATTTATCCTTTTACATTAATGAGATAAACATAGCAGGTTATTAGAAATCCAGTACTCTTCAGGGGCTGGTTTTGTTTTGTGTGCTTTTTGTTTTTGTTTTTGTTTTTCTGAAACAAGCTCAAATGTAGCCCAGGTTGGTCTCAGACTTACTATGTGACTAAGGATGACCCTCATGCCTCTGTTTCCCAGGTGTCATATTCCCAATCTCTTCAGGACCTTTTTTCCTTTTTTTTTTTTTTTAATAAGAGGAAGGAAAAGAGCATGCAATAGATTTTTTTAGTGTGCTAAGAGTTTAGTTCAATGACTTGACAAGCAGACTGAGGGTGCCCATGTCACCATGTCCTAGGAGAAAGTTCTGACCTTATTCTTGGCTACTGTTAAGCCCCCTCCCCTTTTTTCTTGCATCTGGAAAGATGGCTTGTTGCTTCAGAGTGCTTGCTGCTTTTATAGAGTACTTGGGTTCAGTTCCCAGAACGCAGGTGACAGCTTAGTTCTTTAGTTTCAGGAGTTTAAATCCCCTTTTCTCACCTTGTAGGGCTCTTGCTTATAGCTGGTACACATATACTCAGGGAAGCAAACATATGTGTACATCAGTTAAATGAACAAATCCTTTTAAAAAAGCAGAAATTGTCTGGGAAGTATTTATTACAGTGGCAGAGTTCTTGCCTAGCACTTTGGCAGCCGTGGATTTGAACTCAGGCACCACCACCACCAAACAAACAAACAGAAAATGGGCTTAGCTGTTAAGAGAATTCACTGCTCTTCCAGAGGAGCTGGGTTCAATTCCCAGTACCCACAGGGTGGCTAACAACTACTTATAACTATAGTTCTAGAGGATCCAATGCCTGATTCTGGCCTGTGTCTGGCTTCTATGTTCATTGGACAAATGTGGTACACAGTCATACATGAAGGCAAAACACATATACACAGGAAAATAAAATCTGTGAAAGCTGCCAGGCAGTGGTAGCACACTGCTTTAATTCCAGCACTCAGGAAGCAGAGGCAGGTGGATCTCTGAGTTCGAGGCCATCCTGATCTACGAAGTGAATTCCAGGACAGCCAGAACTGCTACACAGAGAAACCCTGTCTTGAAAAACCCCACTTGGATGCCTTGACCCTTGACATAACTGATCTGTCATTTTAGAGTGTCAGGTACAAACTATTGTGTTAAGGACTTTGTTGTTGTGTAGCCAGTGACTCAGTTGTCTGCTGTGCAATGCTGAATGCTCTTTATAAGAAATAAAAGGGGAGAGACATAAAAACCTCCGGAGCCAGGTGTGCTGGTTCATGTCTGAAATCCTAGTCCTTAGGAGACTGAGGCAGGAGGATTGCCATGATTTGGAGACCAGTTTAGGTCACAGATTTAGAGCCTATCTTTTTGTTTTTAGATCTTTATTTTTTAGATATGTGAAGTATAATTAAGCCTAGACTCCTCTTTTTAAAATTTAAATTAATCTTTTAATTTTTATGGTGTTTTGCTTGCATGTATGTCTGTGCGCCATATGCTTCTCTGGTGCCAGAGGAAGCCAGAAGAGAACTTCAGATCCCTGGGAACTGAAGTTAAGATGGCTCTAAGCTGTCGTGTGGGTGCTGGCAACCAAACCCTGGTCTTCTGCAAAAGCAACAATAGTTATTCTCCAGCCCATAGATCCTACCTTAAGAAACCAAAAATAAAACCAAATATGGTACATGCCTGTAATCCTAGCACCCAAGAGGTGGAGACACAAGGATTAGAAATTGAAAATCAAAGTCATCCTTGACTAGATAAGCAAATTTGAGACCAGCTTGGGATACATGAGAGCTTTCTCAAAAGCAAATAAATATAAATAGATAATAAAAAATCTATTTATAATTTTGAAGTATATCATGTGCTTAAGAATATAGTATGCCATATTTAAATATGGTTATAATTTTTGTTATTTAAAGTGAAGGTTAAATTGACCACCCAGGATACAGAAACCTACTCTGTCAAATATACTTCATACAACTCATTTGTTATATTTATGAAGAGTTATTAAGAAGATATCAAGAAGTCAGGACATGATTGCAATTGGATTATTTTAATCTTTGTGACACTGTGTCTTATATATCCCAGGCTGGTTTTAAACTTGCTATGTAGCTGTGGATGCCTCCGAACCTCCCATCTCCTCCCCCCACTTCTCCAGTGTTGCCATTACAGTGTGTGCCATCATATTTGGTGTCTCCAGTCTAGGTGATGAGTCCAGAGCTTAATGCAAGCTTGGCAAGCACTTTACCAACTGAATCATATCCCTAGCCACAGATAATTATATCTTAATGTATTAATTATTATTGTGATTAACATATGTCAAATATTAAAGTTGAGATACAGAAAAAAACAACTCTTCTTATGGATAAGAGAATAAAAATAGTTTTGAATTAAAAGCCAGGAAACATGATTTTAGTCTTTTTTTTTGTTTTTTGAGACAGGGTTTCTCTGAGGCTTTGGAGACAGTCCTGGAACTAGCTCTGTAGACCAGGCTGGTCTTGAACTCACAGAGATCCGCCTGCCTCTGCCTCCCGAGTGCTGGGATTAAAGGCATGCGCCACCACCACCAGGCTTTTAGTCTCATTTTTGACCTTTATAGACTGGGGCATACATTATTACTTATTTTATAGTTTGGAAGTTGAGACTCAGCCTTGTTTTATTTCTCCTACCAGTGGCCTCTTGTTTCTCATTTGCTGCAAATGATCTGATCCTCCTTTTGCATAAATAAAATTTTTTATTGCATTTTATTTAGTGTATGTGTGTGTACATAGGCATGTGTGTGCTATGGTATTTGTGTGGTGATCAGAGGACAGCTTGTGAGAGTTAGCTCTTCTACCATGTACGTTCTGGGCATCAAACTTAGGACATCAGGTATGGTGGCAAGTAATTTTTTTTTTGTAGGGGTTTGAGACACAGTTCACTATATAGTTCAACCTGGCCTTGAATTTGTATTTGTTCTCCTTCAGCCCCCTGATTGCTGGCCTCAGGTAGAATGAACCACCTTGCTCTGGTATATCCAGTTACTCTATCCATAAATATTTGAACAGTGTCTTATACACATTTTTCATTTAGGCGTATCTTCATTTAGATACGATAGAGTGCTTGCCTAGCTTAGTGCTTTAGGTTCAGTACCCAGAACTGCATAACACTGTGTAGTGGAGCACCTATAATTTCAGCAAAGACTGAAATGTGGAGTCAAGAGGATCAGACGTTCATTTCTAGCTGTATAGAGAGTTCAGGCCTGCCAGGCTACAGAGACCCTATCTCAGAAACAAAAACTCTAAACCAAAATATGCACACACACACACACACACACACACACACACACACACACACACACACACACACACACACACACACATCCATAACAGTTTTTTAAAAAGAGCTTATGCAGCTTATGCTTTTGTACCTCCTGTCACAGTGATGTGAGAAGTTGCTTTTCCTTTCTGTAGGTGACATGAACACTGCAGCTCTTGTTGGAAGCGAGCAACTCACGCAAGGCAGAGATGACGATGAGCTTCCCCTGAATGTGTCTGCGTTTATAGAAAAGGAAGTGGGAAGTGACCTGAAATCTTTAAAGAAACTTGGCAAACTCATAGAACAGATGACAGAAAATAAAATGAAGTTACAAGAACAGGTAACTATTAATCTCAGTGAAGTTCTATCAACTGTATTCATCGAAACAGAATGTAAACAGTGTTATGCGTGATGCATATCATGCATTTGAAGATGTAGATCATGATGGAGAATGGTTTAACTGATAGGCTTTCATGTCTCCTGCTACATATTTTATAAATGAAGTAAAAGAGTTCCTACTGATTTGTATTTTTGAAAACAGAATGTTAGTTAACATTTTCTATCATTTTCATTTTATACCTTCTAGAACAGGTTTATTAATAATTCAGAATGTGCAAAAATGGTTAAACACTATCATTTCAAGTTTTTATAAATGCACACAGAGGAAGGAAGCATGTGTGACGTACAATGGTTGCTGGGTATGGTAGCACATAGAAGTAGGACACAAGTGTATCAAGAATTCAAGGCCAACCTCAGCCATGTAATGATTATAGATCACTCTGGGTTCCATGAAAAATAACAAAACAAAAAAGTGAAAGAGAATTTTTAACAATGTTTGTCAGTGTTGGTTGAAAGGTGATTTTCTTCATGCTTTTATGTATTATTGAGGTTTCATTTTACTATGGACATAGTACTTTATTTTTTAAAAACCCAATGAAAATAATCTTAAGCTAAAGATAAGTAAGTCTTTATAGTTATAGTATTCTGTCAAAGAGGAAAGATTTTATAATGTAAGAAATTAATTAAGTTAGGCCTGGCGGTGGTGGTGCACGCCTTTAATTCCAGCACTTGGGAGGCAGAGGCAGGCGGATCTCTGTGAGTTCGAGTCCAGCCTGGTCTACAACAGCTAGTTCCAGGACAGGCTCCAAAGCTACAGAGAAACCCTGTCTCGAAAAACAAACAAACAAAAAAATTAATTAAGTTAAGGAAACTCTGAATATGTGGGTGTGGTGTGGCTTTATTTCTTCCAGCCCTGTGAACTGAGTTAGGCCTCCACACTTTCGCTTCCCTATCCCAACTACTACTAATCTTATGTGTGGCCTGATCAGCTTTTCCATTCCTTCAGAGTTCTCTTGGAGAATGTTGTACTGCTGAGTCATTCAAGGGTGGCCCAGTTTGTGGCCTGCTGCCATAACTGTCTTAGCCTTACCTTACAGTTTTTGTTGCTACCTACCTCACTCATCCTTCTGAGTTTTCCCGAAGAGACTACCCTATGTGGCTGTTCTGCCATTTCATTTTCTCTAATAAAAAATTGAAACATCTACTATGATTATTAATTTAACAGTCTATCCCATATTTCCACACTTATTTGTTATCATTTTTACCTTTGAGAGGTAAACTGATTTTCTGTTTACCACTAAAGGATTCTAGGTGAGCATTTAATAAATTGTGTAGCAGAGAATCGCCTAGAACTTTTGATCTTCCTCCTTCACCACCACATTGTGTTCCCAGGGATCAAACTCAGGGCTTCATGCTAGGCAAGCACTTTCACGAGCAGGAACTCAAGTCAGGACCCTGGAGACAGGAACTGATGCAGAAGCCATGGAACCTCTACATGGGTTGCAGAAATCAGACTTGAGTGATAAACTAAGTGATATTACTAGCTGCTACTTCTGGTCTTTAAAAATATATCATTAATGTTCTTAGTGTATGCCTTTTTAGGGTTTCTATTGCTATGAAGGGACACCATTACCATGGCAACTCTTATAAAGGAAAGCATTTAATTGGGTCTGGCTTACAGTTTCAGAGGTAGTTCATTATCATCATGGTGGGACATGGTGGCTTGCTGGCAGACATGGTGCTGGAGAAGAAACTAAGAGTTCTCCATCTTGATCTACAGGTAGCAGAAGCAACTATGTATAGCTTGAGCATATAAGACCTCAAAACCCACCCCAACAGTGACGTACTTCCTCCATCAAGGCCACATCTAATAATGCCACTCCCAATGGGCTAAGTATTCAAACATGATTCAGTGGGGGCCGTACCTACTCACATCACCATAGTGTATAAATAGGTTTCATTATGACATTTTCATATATATATATATCATTGTACTTTGCATATATCCTCTGATACTGGTTCTCTCCTTCCCCTATTTCTTCTGTCAATGATACCATCCCTACCCTACATAAGCCTTCCAGCAGGAGCTAATACTAATGCAGCCTTACATCCTAGCTCCTTCCTAGCACCTTGGCAACCAGTGGTCTTAATTTGCTCTTGGAATTTGATCCTTTTCTTCTCTACCAGTCCTGTCTTTTCAGTAGACAAACATAGGTCTTCCTAGAAACCAAACAAACAAACAAAAAAAAGCCAAAAACCAAAACTATTCTCTTCATTTTTTTTAGTAGGCATTTATTTATTCATTTGGCTCAGGCTTTTTAAAAAGTCCTTATTATAAAAAAAAAGTCCTTATTATCAATCTTCATTTTCTAGTTTGCCGTTAACTCTTTTACCTTGTAATCAAGCTTGTTTACCACAGATATTTTTGCTGAAGTCCCTTGCTAACCCTGAAATTGTTCTCCTCTGTCTCTTGTCTGTGACTGATAGCATGGCCCTCTATTTATCACTCAGGTCTCGAGTTTTAGTTCTGTGATAAAACACTATTACAAAAAAAAAAAAAAGCAACTTGTGGAGGAAAGAGATATTTTTGGCTTACACTCCCATGTCATGGTCTATCATTGAGGGAAGTCAAAACAAGAACTCAAGGCAGGAACCTGGAGACTGGAACTAGTGCAGAGACCATGCAAAAACAATGCTTATTGGCTTGCTTTTCATGGTTTTTTGTATAACTAAGGACCACCTGACCAGGGGTGGCACTACCTGTGTGCTGTGATCTTCTACATCAATCATTAATCAAGAACATGCCCACAGACTTGCCTAAAAGCCTATCTTTTGGAAGCATTTTCTCAGTGGAATTTCCATCTTTTCAGATGACTCTCTATCTTGTATCAATTTGACAAAACCCAACCAGCTCAGGTCTATAGCCTAGGAGTCTGATGCTTCCCCTCCCTCTGTTAATATACAACCTCCAGTCATCTGAGTTCCCTCGTTACTTTCCTATTCCTACTTTCTACACTGTGAATGTCCTTTACTGTTGTACAGTATGCTCTTCCCTGACTGCCTGTGACCTGTCCAGGCTCATCTGTTCTGTCTTCTTACTTTGAATTAGAGTCTTTATTTAGAATAAGATCTCTAGGTGATTTTTGTACATGTTCAGGTTTTAGGAGTGCTACGTTAGTGTTTCTACTAGCTCCTGGTGTGTCAGGAGGTGTTGTTGTTAACAAGGCATCGCTTTAGCACTGGCTGACTTGGAACTTACTATGTAGACCAGGCTAACCTGAAACTCACAAGATTCCATCTGCCTGTACCTCCCAAGTGCTGGGACTAAGGGTGAAGCTACGCCCACTTTTTTTTATTGCACTAACTTCACTTTTTTGTATGATTATGTGTCTCTTTCATACTTAAGGGCAGATGTTGTATTTTCGTTCTATTGTTAGTATGGTGCTGGGTTGAGTTTGCTAATCAGGGCTGATTAAATTGAAATGCTATAAAATTCTGTGTAGTACTGGGTGTGGTCACATGGTTTTGACCTGTAATCCCAGAACTCATAAGATGGAAGGAGAATGCCCAGAAATTCAAGGCCAGCCTGGTATATATGAGATTATCTCAAAATAAAATAAAATATTTGTCATTTGTTTTGATGTCTAATATTGATTTATGTTTCTCATGTATGATAAAAGACATTTTAAAAACGTTTATTTTAATTATGTTATGGGGTTGGGTTATATGCATAAGTGCAGGTGCCTCCATAGCCAGAGGGGTCCATTGTGAGTTCTGGGCAAAGAGCCTGTGTTCTCTGGAGGAGAAATATATACAATTAACTACTGAGCCATCTCTTCAGACCCTATAAAATATCCTTTAATAAATTACATTTCTAAAGACATTACCTTAATATCTTTTTATCAAATCAGTAGGTCTCATCCTAGGCTTCAGCAAAATACAGGGACCCAGCTGTATTTTGGGTTTTTTGTTTGCTTGCTGTAAGGCAGGGCTTTATGTAACTCAGGTTGGCCTCATCCTCCCATGTAGCTGAGACTGATCCTCCTGCCTCATTCTCCCAAGTGTTGAGATTGCAGGATGTGCTACCTTGTGTAGTTAAAAGATTTTTCCCTCTGTGGTACTGAGAATTGAACCCAATCTTACACATACTTGATGAGACACATCCCCAGCTGTGTTATGAATACAGCTTGGATCACAACTTCATTTATTTTATGAAGGAAAATATCTTAGTGAAGCAAGAAATCTCTGGCTGTATGCTTTCAAAGTGTTCCAGATACTTACATAGGAGCCGTGTGTTGGGAGGTCCCTATATATAGCATTTACACGTCATAAAGCGTTGTATGTTTGGGCTGATTGCTATAGGATGAAGAAATTGAATCTTGTTATTTTGTTTGTGTATGTGTGTATGTGGTATATGTTTCTATGAGTGTGCAAATGTCAGGTCAGTGTCAAGTGTCTATCTCTATCACTGTCCACATATTTTTTTGAGGCAGGGTCCCTTTACTGATTGAGCTAACCGTCTGGAGCAGAGTTCTACCTGTCTCTGTGCTCCTAGCGTGAGGATTACAGACACAGTGCTGTGCATGGTTTTTACCTTTCCAGCCCCTTTTCTTTTTCTTTCTTTTCATTCATTTATTTATTTATTTATTTTGGTTTTTCGAGACATGATTTCTCTGTAGCTTTGGAGCCTGTCCTGGAACCCTTTTATTTTTTATTTTTTAAAAACAAACTATCTTTTTTCAGTTTACATAACAATCCCAGTTCCCACTCCCTCCACTCCTCCCATTCCCTTCACCTTACTCCCCCCCACATCCTCATCCAATCCTCAGAGAGGGTAGGGCACATTGCTTTGAGGAAGTCCAAGGCCCTCCCTACCATATTTAGGCTGAGCAAGATATCCATCCGAAGAGACTAGGTTCCCAAAAAACCAGTACAAGCAGTAGGGATAAATCCTAGTGCCTTTGCCAGTGGCCTCATAGTCTGCCCCACCCGTACAACTGTCATCCACATTCAGAGGATCTAGTTTAGTCCTATGCTGGTTCCTTCCCAGTCCGGCTGGAATTGGTGCGCTCCCATTAGTTCAGGTAAACTGTTTCAGTGGGTGTTCCCATCATGGTCTTGACCTCTTTGCTCATTTTCTCACTCCTCCCACTCTTCAACTAGACTTTGGGAGCTCAGCCCAGTGCTCAGCTGTGGGTCTCTGCCTCTGTTTCTATCAGTTGATTGATGAAAGTTCTATGGTGACGTTTAAGATAGTCATCAATCTGACTACAGGTCAGTTTTGGGTACCCTCTCCACTATTGCTTAGGGACTTAGCTGGGGTCATCCTTGTGGATTCCTGGAAATTTCTCTAGAGCCAGGTTTCTTGCTAGTCCCATAATGGCTCCCTCACTCAAAATATCTCTTTTTTTCTCTCCTCTATTATACCGTTCCCTCAAGTTCTCTTTCCCCTCCCTTTCTTCCCTTCTCCACTTCCACCCTCCCTTCTCCCCCCAAACCTATGCTCCCAATTTTGTCAGGAGATCTTGTCTATTTTCCCTTCCCAGGGGGGATTCTATATATGTTTCTCTTAGGGTTCATCTTGTTAGTTTGCTTCTCTAGGGTCATTATCCTTTTCTTTACAGTTAGTATCCACTTATGAGTGAGTACATACCATGCTCATCTTTCTGGGTCTGTCTGGGTTACCTACTCAGGATGGTTTTCCTGAAAGTATTTATCAGCTTTAGGAGTTCCCTGGTAGAGTTTTTGGGGTCACTTATGTATACTATCATATCATCTGAAAATAGCGAAAATTTGACTTCTTCCTTTCCAATTTGAATCCTCTTGATCACTTTTTGTTGTCCTATTGCACTAGCCAGAACTTCAAGAACTATGTTGAATAGATATGGAGAGAGTAGACAACCTTATTTTGTTCTTAATTCTAGTGGAATCGCTTTGAGTTTCCATTTAATTTGGTGGTGGCTGTCGGCTTGCTGTATGTTGCTTTTATTATATTTAGGTATGTTCCTTGTATCCCTGATCTCTCCAAGACCTTTATCATGAAGTGGTGTTGGATTTTGTTGAATGCTTTTTCAGCATCTAATGAGATGACCATGTGTTTTTCTTCTTTCAGTTTGTTTATATGGTGGATTACATTGATAGATTTTCGTATGTTGAACCATCCCTGCATCTCTGGGATGAAGCCAACTTGATCATGGTGGATGATTTTTTGATGTGTTGTTGGATTCAGTTTGCCAGTATTTTATTGAGTATTTTTGTATCTATGTTCATGAGTGAGATTGGTCTGTAATTCTCTTTCTTGGTTTAGTTTTTGTATGGTTTTAGTATCAGGTTAATTGTAGCCTCATAAAAAGAGTTTGTTAATGCTATTATGTGGAACACCTCTATTATGTGGAATACTATAGGTATTAGCTCTTCTTGGAAGTTCTGGTAGAATTCTGTACTAAAACCATCTGGCCCTGGCCTTTTTTCGGAGGTTTTTTTCTTTTGAAGATTTCTTTATTATGTATACAGTGTTCTGCTTGCATTTATGCCTGCAGGTCAGAAGATGGCATGTTACAGATGGTTGTGAACCACCATGTGGTTGCTGGGAATTGAACTCAGGATCTTTGGAAGAGCAGTCAGTGCACTTACCTCTGAGCTATCTCTCCAGCTCCCCGGCTGGGAGGTTTTTAATGATGGCTTCTATTTCCCTGCAGGTTGTAGGTCTATTTAAATTGTTCACCTGGTCTTGATTTAATTTTGGTATGTGGTACCTATCCAGAAAATTGTCCATTTCTCTTACATTTTCCAATTTTGCTGAGTACAGGTTTTTGTAGTTTGAGCTAGTGATTATTTGGATTTCCTTGGTGTCTGTTTTTATGTCCCCCTTTTCATTTCTCATTTTGTTAATTTGGATGTTCTCTCTCTGCCTTTTGATTAGTTTGGATAAGGGTTTGTCTATCTTGATGATTTTCTCAAAGAGCTAGCTCCTTGTTTCATTGATTCTTTGTATTATTTTCTTTGTGTCTATTTTATTGATTTCAGCCCTCAATTTGATCATTTCCTCTCATCTACTCCTCCTAGGTTAGTCTGTTTCTTTTTGTTCTAGATCTTTCAGGCGTGCTGTTAAGTCGCTAGTGTGAGATTTCTCCACTTTCTTTATGTAGGCTCTTAGTGCTATGAATTTTTTTCTTAGCCCTGCTTTCATAGTTCCAGTAGGTTTGAGTAAGTTGTGCCTTCATTTTCATTGATTTTAGTAAGTCTTTAATTTCTTTCTTTATTTCTTCCTTGACCCAGGGGTGGTCCAATTAAGCACTGTTCAATTTCCAATAGTTTGTAGGCTTTCTATAATTAGTGTTGTTGTTAAATTCTAACTTTAAACTATGGTGATCTGATAAGATACAGGGGGTTATTCCACTTTTTTTGTATCTGTGGAGGTTTGCTTTGTTATCAAGTGTGTGGTCAATTTTAGAGAAGGTTCCATGAGGTGCTGAGATAAAGGTATATTCTTTTGTGTTTGGGTGGAATGTTCTCTAGATGTCTGTTAAGTTCATTTGAGTCAGGACATCTATTAGTTCCCTTATTTTTCTATTAAGTTTCTATTTGGTTGACCTGTCCATTGTTGAGAGAGGGATGCTGAAGTCTCCTACTATTAGTGTGTGGGGTTTGATGTACTATTTAAGCTTTGGTAATGTTTCTTTTACATAGGTGGGTGATATTGTATTTGGGGCATAGATGTTTGGAATTGAGACTTCATCTTGATGAATTGTTCCTGTGATGAGTATAAAGTGTCCTTTTCCATCTCTTCTGATTGATTTTAGTTTGAAGTCTAGTTTGTTAGATATTGGGATAGCTACACCCGCTTGTTTCTTAGGTCCATTTGATTGGAAAATCTTTTCCTAACCCTTTACTCTGAGGTAATGTCTGTCTTTGAAGTTGAGGTGTGCTTCTTGTATACAGCAGAAGGCTGAATCCTGCTTTTGTATTCATTCTCTTAGCCTGTGTCGTTTTATAGGTGAATTGAGTTCATTGTTATTAAGAGATATTAATGACCAGTGATGGATTAATTCCTGTTATTTTTCAGTGATAGTGTTTGTGTGTTTTCCTTTTTTGGGGTTTGTTGGTGTGAGGTTATCTGTTGCCCGTGTTTTTGTGGGTGCAGTTAGCGTTCTTGGGTTAGAGTTTTCCTTCTAGTATCTTCTGTAGGCTGGATTTGTGGATAGGTATTGTTTAAATCTGGTTTTGTCATGGAATATGTTGTTTTCTCTATTGGTGTTGATTGAAAGCTTTGCTGGGTATAGTAGTCTGGGCTTGCATTTGTGGTCTCTTAGTGTCTGCAGCACATCTGTCTAGGACCTTCTGGCTTTCATGGTTTCCACTGAGGAGTCAGGTGTAATTATGATAGGTCTGCCTTTACATGTTACTTGACCTTTTCCCTTTGCAGCTCTTAATATTCTTTCTTTACTCTGTACATTTTGCATTTTGATTGTTATATGGTGAGGGAACTTTATTTTTTTGGTTCAGTCTATTTGGTGTTCTGTAAACTTCTTGGACCTCCATAGAGATATCCTTCTTTAGGCTGGGAAAGTTTTCTCCTATGATTTTGTTGAGTATATTTTCTGTGCCTTTGAGCTGCAGTTCTTCTCCTTCTTCTACCCCTATTATTCTAAGGTTTGGTCTTTTCATGATGTCCCAGATTTTCTGTATGTTTTGTGTTAATTTGTTGGATTTAATGTTTTCTTTGACCGATAAATTTATTTCCTCTTTAGTATCTTCAACAGTGAGATTTTCTCTTCCATCTCTCGTAGTCTGTTGGTTATGCTTGCCTCTATAGTTCTTGCTCATTTACCCAGATTTTTCATTTCCAAAATTCCCTTGGTTTTTGTTTTCTTTATTACATCTGTTTCAGTCTTCAAGTCTTTAACTGTTTGCTTTACCTGTTTGATTGGTTTTTCTTGGGTTTGAAAGATTTACTGATTTTTTTTCCAATTTTTTGTTTGTCTTTTCCTCCATTTCTTTAAGGGAAGTTTTCATTCTTTAAAGGTCTCCATTATCCTCATAAAGTTATGTTTAGAATCGCTCTCTTCTGCTTCTTCTGGGCTAGGATGATCAAGTCTTCCTGTTGTATGACCGCTGGGTTCTGGTGTTACCATGTTGCTTTTTAGGTTGTTGAGTGAATTCTTGCATTGGCACCTACCCATCTCTTCCTCCAATTGGTGTTGGCAGTGTCTTTGCCTCTTGATCCAGTCCTTGCAGTGGCTGTCTGTTACTTTGGGAACTGTTCTTGGTCTGCTCTGTTCCATTGCTGTCTGTGTCTCAGGGAGCCACTGAGGTCTCTCTTGGTTCCCTCTCAGTCCACTCTGTGCAGTCACAGCTTCTTGGACCTCTGTGTAGTTGCAGCCTGTGTTTCAGAGTTCCTCTGAGGACACAGAGTGGGGGGATAGGAGAGTTTGGGGTAGAATTGTTGGAGTAGCCTACCTGCAGGAAGCTTGCCTGCAGGTCCAGCCCTTTTTCTTTTTCTCTTTGTTTGTTTGTTTGTTTTTGACATAGTCTTGTGTAGGCTAGGGTAGCCTAGAGCTCCACGAATAGCCCAGGCTGACCCTGAATTCCTGATCGCCCAACTTCTACCTCCCAAGCGCTGGGACTGAAGGTGTGTGCCCCACACCTAGCCAGACCTTTTGCTTAAAGGGTTTTTATGTTTGTTTTTAAGACAGACTCTCATTATATAACTGTGGCTGCCCTGAAACTCACACATAGCCTCAAACTTACAAAGGTTCTCCTGCACCTACCTTTTGAGTGTTGAGATTAAAGATTTACACCACCATGCCCAGCTAGCTTGAAATTTTTAATAGAAAACTTTCAGTTCTTTTGAAACATGTTTTTGGAAAAGACTAAACTAACAAAATTTTACCTCATTGCTAATATTTTTGTGTGTTATTAGGTACTTGCAATTTCGTCAGAAATCCCTAAAAGAATTCAAAGTGCTTTAAATGATGCAGAAGTATCCAGACAAGTTCTTAATCAGTTTCTGGAGCAGGAAACTCCTCTCTTTAGCTCCATCACCAGCCATTTGCTAACTGCACAGCCCTGGATGGATGATCTCAGTGCCATGATCAACCAGATAGAAGAGATTGAGCAGCATCTCACGTACCTTAAATGGGTTTCCCAGATCGAAGAGCTAAGGTAGGTGGGCATTATTCTCATAATTATTGTTTCCTTTGAGCCTCTGTCTCAGAGAGTGGGTGTATGCTGTTAAATAATTGAGTTAATTAAAGATTATAATTTTTATTAGTTGTTAGGAAAATGGCATTATGAGTATTCTGCTCTATTGTGAATGAACATAAACTTTTCAGGGAGCTTAATTTGTGTTTGAAAGAAAGTACTCTAAGTTAAAAATTTAAAAATTTAATAATTTAAGGCTGCACACGCCTTTATCCCTGCACTTGGGAGGTGAGGCAGGTGGATCTCTGTGAATTCCAGTCTGGGCTACAGAGTAAGTTCTAGGACAGCCAAGACTACATAGAGAAACCCTGCCTTGAAAAACCAAAAAAATTAAAAAGTTAAAAAAAAAAAATTTAAGGCTCAAGCAGTTGTGTTTTGAACACATGGCAAAACTACTGTTTCTTTTCTTATCACTGTATGCATATGGTGCACATAATATACACGCAGGCAAAGCACTCATACACATAAAATAAGAATAAATAAATAATTGGCTGTGTGGTGGTATTTTATACCTTTAATCCCAGCACTTAGTTAGGCAGAGGCAGGCAGATCTCTGTAAATTCGAGGCCAGCCTGGTCCATAGTGTGAGTTCCAGGACAGCCAGGGCTATGCAAATCCTGTCTTGAAAAACCAAAACTATGAATCAGTCCATCAATCAATCAATCTATCCTGTCTTGAAAAACCAAAATTATAAGTAAATGAATGAATGAGCAAATGAATGCATAAATAAATGCTTAAAAAAGAACTGTGAGCCTAACATGATATAATCCCAACCTTGGGACTGAAGCAGGACGATTGCTGCATGTTTTGGGTCAGCTTTGTTTACATAGTGACTTCCAGGAAACCCAGGCTACTGTGTAACTCTGACTGTCCTGGAACTTACTATGTACACCAGGCTTCTGACATCAGACTCACAGAGATCTGCTCTAGTTGTTGTTGTGGGTTTTCTTTTTCCTCTTTTGGGGGCCTGCTACCCAGCTCCCAAATAAATACACATGGAGGCTTATTCTTTCTTATGGCCTTAGGTTGCTTTGTTTCTATCCAACTTTTTTTAAAAATTATCCTGTCTGCCTCTGGGCTTTTATCTTTCTATATTCTATATACCTTTCTTTATTTCTTACTCCGTGGCTTGCTGAGTAGCTGGGTGGCTTGCCCCTGGTGTCTTCTCTCTTTCTTCTCTTGTTCCTTGATCTTTTCTTCCCAGATGTCTCCTCTTATTTATTCTCTCTGCCTGCCTGCCATGCCTATCCTTTCTCCTGTCTAGCTATTGGCTGTTCAGCTCTTTATTAGACCAATCTGATGTTTTAGACAGGCAAAGTGACACAGCTTTACAGAGCTAAACAAATAGAACATAAAAGAATGCAATACATCTTTGCATCATTAAACAAATGTTCCATAGCATAAACAAATGTAACACATCTTCAACTAATATTCTACAACAGTCTACCAATATCCACATACTGGGTGCTAAGATTAAAGGTATACATTGTTGTGCCTGCCTCATTTTTTAATTGGAGGTCTATGCAGGTCTTATGACTTATAAATTCCTGAACCTTCTGCCTCTATTTCCTCAGTGGACAGTGCAAGGATTACATACTGTGTCAGTGTGCCTGGCTACATTTGTACATTTCTTAAGCATGATGGTCTTTATTTTAATTTAATGAACTCTTAGTTTGGAATACGTTCTTTTTTGGATGTAGAAATGGTAACTATGGTGCAAAGTAGATAAAAACTGAAGGATACTGTACTTCAGTGTCCCAGTGCTAATTACATTATCCATGAAGCATAACTTGTGTGAAAGAAGTCCTACCAGAAACAAGGGTTGCCTGCAGAAATGTGACACATCTGTCCTCTCAGGAGGAGTGGGAGGGACAGGTAGATGACATCTGAAAAACAGGCTGCTCTTAAGAGGATGTTAAAGGAGGGAACTCAGGTTCCTTCAGATGTGAGTATCTTATAAAATAACAGCCAACTCATGGCCATGCTTCATTCTTCCTTAGATGACAGAGAAAGGTTTTTTTTCTTTTTTCCTTTTTTTTTTTTCCCCCCGAGACAGAGTTTTTCTGTGTAACCCTGGCTGTCCTGGAACTCTCTCTGTGGACCAGGCTGGCCTTGAATTTACAGAGATCTGCCTGCCTCTGCCTCCCGAGAGCTGGGATTAAAGGTGTGCACCACCACTGCTTGACTGAGAAAGTTTTTCAGAGATTAAAATTGTTCCAAGGGATTTGGGTGATGTTTAATCAGTAAAATGCTTTCTGTGTAAGCATAAATATCCTGAGTTCAGTCTCCAGCTCCTGCATGAAAAAGCTAGGTGTTGGGGGACAGACAGGAGGACTCCTGGAGCTGGCCAGACAGACAATGCAGAATCTAGACTCCAGATGAGTTGGTGAAATTCAGGTTCAATGAAGAGACCATGTCTCAAAGATAAGGTGGAGAATGGTTGAGAAAGACACCTGCCATTGACGTTGGGGTCTCCACACAGGCGTATACACACATACACACACTAGCTCATTCCACTAAAAACTCTCATTAACACGTGTTGTGCTTTGTCTTACAGTGATAACATTCAGCAATACCTGATGACCAACAATGTGGCAGAGGCAGCCTCTATCCTGGTGACCATGGCAGAAGCTGACACAAAGCTTCAGGAGTCCTCTTGTACTCATCTTCTTAGTTTCCTGAGAGCGACAGTTAAATTCTGGCATAAAATTCTCAAGGACAAGCTTACCAGGCAGGAAATATCTTGTGGTGATTGTTTTCTGATGGGTATTTGGTAATTTAATGGCACCATATTAAATAATGTTTCTTTTCTGTTACAGTGATTTTGAGGAAATTTTGGCACAGCTTCATTGGCCATTCATTACACACACCCAGTCTCAGACTGCTGGCATAAGCCGGCCTGCTAGTGCCCCTGAGGTGCATGGTACCCTGGAGACCCTGTTTTGTCAACTGTTGAAACTACAAGCCTCGTATCTTTGTTGGAGTGGAAAACTTAATAAAACTTCTTCCTGTAGTAGATTTGTGGCTAGTGATTAAAACATTCTGGGCAAGTGATAGAGTGGTAGAGTATGAATGAGGCAGTGGAATTATCTCCAGTACCAGGGGAAAGTTTTCAAAGTGTCCATAAGCCAAATCGAGGGTCCTGGGTTAGACTTGATGTGCTTGTTGGAGAATATATATTCTCTTTAAAAAATGAATTTTCTGGGAGTTGGAGGGCTGTAACAAAAAGAATGCTGAGATCAACAACTGTCTTAGCCAGTGTTCTTTTGCCGTGAAGAGACACCATGACCACAGGAACTTTTATAAAGGAAAACCTTTAGTTGGGTCTGACTTACTTTTAGAGGTATAGTCCATTATTGTCATGGCAGGAAATGTGGTGGTGCAGGCAGACATGGTGCTGGAGAAGGAGCTGAGAGTTCTACATCTGGATTAGCAGACAGCAGGAAGAGAGACACTGGGCCTATCCTGAGCGTTTGAAACCCCAAAAGCCCACCCCTAGTGATACACTTCCTCCCAGGCCACAGCTATTCCAATAAGGCCACACACCTAATCCCTGTCAAATTGTGTCCCTTCCTAATGACTAAACATTTAAATATTTGAGCCTTATTCAAACCACCACAGTAACTGATCAATGTTGGCATTACAGGTCTTTTAGAACAATAAAACAAATAGGTAATAAGGGAAAAAAAAACCTTAGAAAGTATTAATCAAATGATTGTGTAAGTTGATTTTCTTACTATTGATTGATTCTAAAAACCTTTTATATTTTCATTTATTTTTTATTTTGTGAGTATAAATGTTTTGCCAGTATGTGTATCTGTATCATGTGCAAATGTGATGTATCAGAAGAGTACATCAGATCCCCTGATGCTATAGTTAAGGATGATTGTGAGTAATGATGTGGGTGCTGGGAATCAAGCCTGGATTCTCTGCAAGAGCAACAGTGTTCTCTCTCTCTCTCTCCCTTCCTCCTTCCCTCCCTCTCTCTCTCTCTCTCTCTCTGGTTTTCCGAGACAAGGTTCCTCTGTAGCTTTGGAGCCTTGTCCTGGAACTAGCTCTATAGGTCAGGCTGTCCTTGAACTCACAGAGATCCTCCTGCCACTTCTTCCCAAGTGCTGGGATTAAAGGCATGTGCCACCTTTAATCTGCTGCAACAAGTGTTCTTAACCACAGAGTCATGTCTTCAGTCCCATAAACCTTTTTAGTGAATTTAAATTCAATATAAAGTTGGATTTTTCATTACTTGTATTAAACCTTTTGCTAAGTATTAATAATACATTTGATGGAAAAATTTTGTGTATGTGTATGTATGTGTGTACACTTAGGTGTATAAATGTGATTTTGATTCTTTTTCCTTGACTTGACTGTGTCAGAGATGAATTATTAACTGAGCCAAAACAACTCCCAGAAAAATATTCTCTTCCTGCATGCCCTTCTGTGATCCTGCCCATCCAGATCATGCTGACTCCCCTTCAGAAGAGATTCAAGTACCACTTCAGAGGTAGCCGACAGACGAATGTGATCAGCAAGGTGTGCTTCGCTATTTCCTCTTTTTTTTTTTTTTGAGACAGGGTCTGAGAAGAACCCTAAACTGGCCTCAAACTTGAGCTCCCTCTGCATCTGCCTCCTGAGTACTGGGATTACATGTATGTGTCACGATATCCCTTTGCCCTGTGTTTTCATTAAATGTTACCTGTGCCAGGGTGTTTAAGTTAAAAGCCGGTCTCTATACATGTTTCTATTTTCCCTAAAAGGCTAAATTCCTGCCTCATGACTGCCCTTTGTAGCCTTTATAGGTTGTTAGAATTGCTGCTCTCTTTGGGACATTGATCAGTTTCTCACATTTACACTTAGGCATGCAGACTTTACAACCAGATCTATGCCCAGACTTCACTGTGCAGACCACTCCTGTAGATACATAGAGTAAAAGAACTGTGAGTTCCACAAGATAGCGCATTGGCTGATGAATAGACATGCCAGTGCCAAAGTGACTCACAGCTGCAGAAGAGACATCATGCCAGTCAGTGATGGAGTAATTTAAAGGAAATTGTTAGCAGTATTTGAACTGAGGGGCTGCATCAGTGTATCCTGTTGGTGCTTTTCTGTAATTATAATCTACAAGGATATGGGCACTATCTTGTTTATTCTTGATGTTTGCTGCAACCAATGCGGTGCATGGAGCAGGGTTCCAGGTATTATACATGTGAAATGAATGAACTTAGTGGCAGTAGATTCCTGTTTGTACTTTATGGATAGAGTGTTGTTGGATATCGGAATAAATTAGTATTCAGTAGTAAATGAGGCAAAACATAAACTGAACGTTAGAAAGGCAATGATATAATCTGGTGTAAGAAAATTTCATAAACTGAATGTTAGAAAGGCAATGATATAATCTGGTGTAAGAAAATTTCATAAACTGAACGTTAGAAAGGCAATGATATAATCTGGTGTAAGAAAATTTCGAGTTGTGTTGGCTCAGTTTATAAGTGTGACCTAATGAAGTTAGTGCACTGTCACTAGACCTAAAATGAGACAGTCCTTGAGATTAGATGCTGCCCTTATTTGTATGCCCAACTTTTAGAACACCATAGGGATTATCAGCAATTTTTTTCTCAGTGCTGGGGACTGAACTCAGGGCCTTACACATGCTAGGGAAGTGTTCTATCCCTGAGTTATACCCCCAGTTAGTTTATGTTTTTGAGTTCTTGTCTAGAAAAACTTGAAATGTTTGCAGAATCCTTTCTAAAGACAATTTAAAGTGCTTTCCGTGGGGCTGGTGATGGCCTAGTGGGTGAAGCCATACAAACCTCCAAGCCTGGCAGCTTGCATTTGATCCCCAGGACCCACATGGTGGCAGGAGAGAACTGACTACGGAAGGTTTTCTTCTGTACCTGTGTACCCCCCATACACACACACATGCAAATGTGCATATCTACACAGAGGAAAAATGTAATATAAATTTTAAATTCTTGGTACATTTTAAAGCTTGGATATATTTTTAATGTAGATCAGCTGACTTTTCCCCTTTATGTTTTGAAAAGAGAAAGCTGAAGAAAATCATGTTTAAAAATTATTTGGGAATGTAGCTCATTATATACTTATAATGCTTGCCTAGCTCACATGAAGACCTAGGTTTGGTCCCCAGCACCACATAAACCACATGAAATCCTCACACTGGGGAGGTAGAGGCAGAAGGTCAGAAGTTCATCATCCTCAGTTACGGAGAGAGTTTGAGGCTAGCATAAGCTGTATGAGATCCTATCCCCAAACAAACAGTTTCAAAGATATTAGTTGTTTGTAGTACCTCATCATGCTAGGTTTGGAGGGCTTTAAAGTAAACGAGCACTTTATTTCTTCTCCTGTGTAGGTCAGAGGGACAACCTGTGTGAGTTGGCTCTTTCCCTCTCCCATGTCAATTCCAGGGAACAACCTCAGGTTCCTAGGTTTGCTCGCAGGCCCCTTCACTCACAGAGCTGCTCTGCTGGCTTTGTTGTGTGTGCTGGGCAGATGTTAGTTTCTAAGTATATTTGACTGTCTTTTCTTCATTATTGTTGTCATTATGCCCTCCTCCTCTTTTTTTTTTGTGGCGTTGGGGGTTGAAACCAAGGCTTTTTACATCTAAGTAAATGTTACACTACCAAGCTACATGTAGCTCCAATATGGTATTTTAAATTTGTGAGTTTACTGATTTAAGCCACATTATTGGAATTTGTTGAGAGTATATTGGGAAACATTTGATTATGAAGTCTTTTGTGAGTTTGAAGTGCAGGGTAAGAATTATTGTCTTATGTATAGGATTTTTAAACTAATTTTGTGTCTGTTTACACTTAAATGCATTTAATTAGAATTTTTATGACTAAACAATAAATAAAGAATAGAAACCATTTCTTTTCCCCTTAGCCTGAATGGTACTTGACTCAGGTACTTATATGGATTGGAAACCATGCTCACTTTCTGGATGAGAAGATTCAGCCAATATTGGATAAAGCAGGCTCTGTAGTAAATGCAAGGGTAAGAGGCTAAGGCCTATGTATTTCAGCTTCATTAGAGTTGTTCACGTACCTGATGGACATGATCCCTCATACTTGTCTGTTTCTTTCAGCTTGAGTTTTCCCGGGGCCTTGTGATGCTCGTTCTTGAGAAGCTGGCTTCCGATATACCTTGCCTGCTCTATGATGACAATCTCTTCTGCCATTTGGTGGATGAGGTGTTGCTGTTTGAAAGGGAGCTGCACAGTGTTCATGGCTATCCTAGCACTTTTGCCAGTTGTATGCATATTCTGTCAGAGGAAACCTGTTTTCAGAGATGGTTGACTGTGGAGAGAAAATGTAAGTGCTCATGTGGTCATTGAGTTGGGAGGGCTGTCTCAGTTTTTTTTTTTTCTTTTTGTTTGTTTGTTTGCTTCCTTTTTGTTTTAGTTTTAGACTGGGTCTCACTATATAACTTTGGCTGGCCTACAACTCTCTATGTAGACCAAGTTGGCTTCAAACTCATTGAGATCTATATACCTTTGCCTCCTAAGTGTTAGAATTAAAGGCATGTACCGCCACTGTCTGGCAATCTGTCTGTTTTTGGTGTGTAAATTTTTGGAGTTTTGTTTTTTTTTGTTTTTCTTTTTCAGCTCTGAGCAGGAACTATAGGAGCCTGTTTTCCTGGGCAGGGTCTATTGAATTACCTTCAAAGACAATCTTTTCTTTCCATGAAACCTCAGGGTTTTTTGTTTGTTTTTTTTTTTTTTGTCCTTTGGAATTACAGTCTGTCTGTTAGAATATTGAGTCAGTACAGGATATTGCTGTTTTATAGATTTTTGGCATGTACTATTTCTGTACTATTTCTACTTTTGGTTGAGTGTTTTTGGATGTATCACATCTAGACAGCGTAACTATTTTGAGGATTTGAGAGGAGGGAGAATAAGGTATTTTATTTAACTCTAAAGTAGAACATTTTAAATACAGTGCAATTAGTTGGAGATTGCAAATTTATTTTGTATGAAAAAATCATTGCTAAAAAGTATAAGATGATAATTTAAGGATGACTATAACTCCTTGACATGATCTTTCTTTCTTCCTGTTAGTTGCTCTTCAAAAGATGGACTCAATGCTTTCATCAGAGGCTGCTTGGGTATCTCAATATAAAGACATCACTGATGTGGATGAAATGAAGGTTCCAGACTGTGCAGAAGTTTTTATGACTTTACTTTTGGTTATAACTGGTAATTACTGGTCTTTTAATGTATAATATTAGTTTAAAATTAAGTTTTTAAGCTGTGTATGGGGACACACACTTGTAATCCCATCTTGGGAGGTAGAGGCAGGGCAGGAAGATCAAGAGCTCAAGGTCAGTCCCAGCTACAAAGCAAGTTTGAGGTCAGCCTGAGAGATATCTATATCTATATCTATATCTATATCTATATCATCTATATCTATATCTATATCATCTATATCTATATCTATATCTATATCTATATATATCTATGAATGAGACTATCAAACAAAACAAAAACAAACAAACCAAGGAGTAAACAAACAACAAAACTAATTGTAGTAAGTTTGGGGCTTGAGAGATAGCTCAGCGGATGAGAATCTTGCTACTCTTGGTAAGCTCTCAGTTTGTAACCTGCTGTAACTCCAGCTCTAGGGGGCGCAATGCCCTCTTTGACCTCCTCAGGCACACAGGCATGTGTGGTACATATGTATACATGCAGGCACACATTCATAAACATAAAAATACTAAATCTTTAAAGTAGTACGTTTTACCAGGAGGTGGTGGTGCATGCCTTTAAACTTGGGAGGCAGAGGCAGGGAGATCTCTGAGTTTGAGGCCAGCCTGATCTATAGAATAAGTTCCAGGATAGCCAGGGCTACACAGAGAAAGCTTGTCTCTAAAAACCAAAAACCAAAACCAAATAAACCAAGTAGTACATTTCATGCAGAATTTTTTTTTTGTCATTGTTGTTGTTTGGTAAATAATGGATCACGGTATAGTAACTTCATGTTTTTTTTTTTTTTTTTTCGAGACAGGGTTTCTCTGTAGCTTTAGAATCTGTCCTGGAACTAGCTCTTGTAGACCAGGCTGGCCTTGTACTCACAAAGATCCGCCTGCCTCTGCCTCCCAAGTGCTGGGATTAAAGGCGTGCGCCACCACAGCCCGGCAAAACTTTTTTTTTTGTTAAAATTTTTTTTCTTTTTTCTTTATTTATTAGGTTTTTTTTTAAATTTTTTTTTAATTATTATATATACAGTGCTCTGCCTGCATGTATCCCTGCAGGCCAGAAGAGGGCACCAAATCTCATTACAGATAATTGTGAGCCACCATGTGGTTGCTGGGAATTGAACTCAGGACCTTTGGAAGAGCAGGCAGAGCTCTTAACCACTGAGCCATTTCTCCAGCCCCCGTTTTTTATATTCTAATAAAAATCTATGACAGTTGTCTCATGTTTGACTTTATAATAATTTAGGACTGAGCCAGGTGTGGTAGCATTCACTTTTTATTCCAGCACTATGGAAGACCAGTCTAGAGGATTTGTGACTTTTAGACCATTCTGGTTTATGAATTCCAGGCTATCCCAGATGTATAATGAGATTCTGTCTCAAAATAATAAAATAACAGTAAGTGTTAATAATAATATTAATAGTAGCAATAATCAGGCCATTTGAGATGCTATCTCAAAATAATGATAACAACAACAGCATCAATAACTTAGGATGTAAACATTGGTATACATATGAAAGGAAAAAGTCTTGAATAAGGCTGGGCAGTAGTGGTGCACGCCTTTAATCCCAGGACTCAGGAAGCAGAGGCAGGCAGATATTTATGAGTTCTAAGCCAGCCTGGTCTACAGAGTGAGTTCTAGGACAGTAAGGGGCAACACAGAGAAACCCTGTTTCGAAAAACAAAAAACAAAACAAAAACAACAAAAAAAATTTTAAAAATTCATTGTCATTCTTTTTACAAGTCTTCATTCATTGCCATTCTTTTTACAAGTCTTCAGATTTCATTTTATTACTATTATTTTAAAGACTTTATGTGTATGAGTATATACCTACATGAACATATGTGTACCGTGTGTGTGTTTAGTGCCTATGGAGGCCAGAAGGAAATGTTGGCTCCCCTGAAATTGGAGTTACAGACGGTTGTGAGCTGCCATGGAGGTGCTGAGAACCAAACCTGTATCCTCTGCAAGCAAGTTAACTGGCGAGCATCTCTCTGACTCCTTTTATTTTACTTAAATTCTTTAGCTTTATGTGTTTGAGATTTTTGCCTGCACATATGTATGTATACCACATGCGTGCTTAGTGCCTGTGTAGCTCAGAAGAGAGTAGGGATTCTCTAGAATGGGAGTTGTATATGGTTGTAAGCTGGGAACGGAGCCAGGATCCTTTCCAAGAACAGCCAGTGTTCTTTCTGCCCCATTTATTGTATTTCTAAGAGGTGGGGTCTTACTGTGCTGCCTGGGCTGACTTGAGCTCCTCTTCTCAGATGGTCTTTCTGCCTTGGCTTTGCAGGTACTGAGACCAGGTGCACACTGCCATGTCCAGTGCAAACCTAAACTTTCCAGGTAGCTGAGACCAGGTGCACACTGCCATGTCCAGTGCAAACCTAAACTTTCCAGGTAGCTGAGACCAGGTCCACACTACCATGTCCAGTGCAAACCTAAACTTTCTTGGCATTGGTTTATCAAGAATTGAAGAAGAGAGTAGAATAATAAAGTAGTTTTAGAATTGAAGCAGTATAGGGATTCTTCTCATGCAGTGTCCTTAGGCTCGACTGGTGTGCAGCACCCAAACTCCCTATGGTAGACTGTTGGTTTTCCAGGTGCCAATAGCTGCTCATTGCTCTCATCCTAGATCATTTTGTTTCTTCTTATGGCAACTGTGGTGGTTTGAAAGGAAATGGCCCAGAAAGGAAGTGGCACTGTTAGGAGGTGTGGCTTTGCTGGAGGAAGTGTGTTACTGTGGGGTGGGCCTTGAGGGTTCCTATGCTCGGGATGCCTCCCAGTGTCTCACTTGACGTCGTGTGGCTTGGAAGTTAAAGGACTCTCAGCTACTCCAGCATTATACCTGCCTGCCCATTGCCATGCTCCTTGTCATGATGATAATTGACAGAATCTCTGAAATGCTAAGCAAACTACCCCAATTAAATGTTTTTATTTATAATAGTTGCTGTGGTCATGGTGTCTCAACACAGCAATAAAAACCCTAATTAAGGCAGAAGTTGGTACCAGGAACTGGAGCATTGCTGTGATAGGTTTGACCATGGTTTGGAAGAATTTGGACTTTGGTACTTTGAGTTATGAAAGCAGTGAGATGCTTTAAGCACTGCTCAATGCACACTAACAGGATTATGGAAGACAGAGGTGCTAAGAGTTTTTTAACTGTTTGGGGCTCACTCAAGAGGTTTCAGAGGAGAAGGGTTTTATTTAGAATGTTGCCTAGAAATTGTTCTTATGATATTTTGGTGAAGAAAGTGGCTACCTTTTGCCCTTGTCAAAAGAGTAGGCCTGAGGCTAAAGTAAAGAGTTTTGGTTTAATTCTGTTTGTTGGCAGAGGAAGTCTCAAAACAGCCTAGTGTTGATGCTGTCATGTATTTACTAGTGTTTGTGCTTATAAAGATTTATAATGAAAAGGAGCAAGCTGAGCAAGGAAAAATACAAGATGGAGAACAATTTGAGGAGAAAAGGGGTTCCACGAAGTAGAATGAAGCTGAATCCAGTGTTCAAGGAGATAAAATGATTAAGAAATGGAATATAGGGAGTGATAACCTCAGGGCAAGATCCCACCCAGCAAAGTTTCCAATTTGTGAAAAGGAACTAAAGAAAAGCTTAGAACCAGGTGTGGTGGTGCACACCTTTAATCCCAGCACTGGGAAGGCAGAGGCTGGTGGATCTCTGGGTTTAAGGCCAGCCTAGTCTACAGAGCAAGTTTCAGGATAGCTAAGCTTCTACAGTGAAGGACAGAAAGCTGTTGAAGATGTAACTGAACAAGAGGGCCATGTTCCAGCCCCAGTGAGCAGCAGACTTGGCAGCTTTGGCCATGTGGTTGTGGCTTTAGAGTTAAGGACAGAAGAAATGGGTTATGGAATTTACCTCTGAGCCTATAGAAAGCCCCTGGCATGTGTCAGGGGTGTTCCTGAATACAGGTCTAATAGAGAGGTCATTGTGTGAAGCTGTGAAGTTGAAGCCTGGATTGCCTTGGAGAAACCCAAGATGTTAGAGGTGGCAGAGTTGTGGGGTACCTGTGTTGTGCCTTTGTTACTCGCAGCCTCCAAACAAAACCACCACAGAGCTGGTGCCTGATGCAAATGCACTGGGGTTTATTGAATGCAAGCTAACTCAGACCATAATCCAACACTCCGACACCTTGGGGAACGGCCCCAAGTCCTCAGGGTAAGGGGTTTTTTAAGGAGAAAACTGCAAACAGGGTGGTACAAGCCTTGGTGTTTTGGGATTAGGTAAAAGTATGTAACTTTTGAATTCATTGGTTAGGGAATAGGGGAATTTCAAAATAATGACTGTCAGCAGACAAGAATTTCAAAACAGCAGTCAATCAGATACCCACAAGGACATTTGAAGCAAGCAGATGTAAACAACTGTTGTTTGAACACCTTGGTGGGTCACTCTGACCAGGGCTGGCACAGTTTCTTGGGAATGCGTATAACTTTTGCTGGGTTGCATTCACCACCACCACCCCCTAGTTAGGTCCTGTCTAAAATGGAGTTCTTCCTCAAAATGGAGTTTGTTCTGCTATTTCACCTGCTAAGTAGAGCTGCTAACAGGGAGTAGAAGCAGCCCACAAAAAAGAAGTATGCTGCAGTCAACAAAGCTGAACAGAGTTGGAAATCTGAAGAACGTTTTGACATCAGACATGGAAATGCAGGGTTTGGAGTTTGCCAAGCTGGTTTTTGGTTTTGCTTTGGTCCAGTGTTTCCTTGATATGCTCCCTTCCCTGTGTTTTGGAACAGTAATGTATATCCTGTGCCATTATGTGTTGGAAGTATGTGATCTGCTTTTTGATTTTAATTTTATAGGGGATTACAGTTAAGAGATTGCCATGATTTTGGACTTTGAAACAAATTTGAGACTGTTATAGGCTATGGGGACTTATGAAGTTGGATTGAATGCATTTTTGCATTATAATACAGCTACAAGCCTTTGAGGGCCAGAGAGTGGAATGTGGCAGTTTGAAAGAAATGACCCCCAAAGGAAGTGGCACTTTTAGAAGGTGTGACTTTGTTGGAGTTTGGTGTGGTATGGTCTTTCTGGAGCAAGTGTGTTACTGTGGGGGTGGGTTTCGAGGTTACCTATGCTTGGGATACCTCCCAGTGTCTCAGTCAACTTCCTGCTGCTTGCAAGATGTAGGACTCTCAGCTACTTCAGCACCATGTCTGCCTGCACGACACCATACCCTCCACCATGTGATAATGGACTAAAGCTCTGAAACTGTAAGGGAGCCCCAATTAAATGTTTGAATTTATAGGAATTCGCATGGTCATGGTGTTTCTTTACAGCAGTAAAAACCCTAATTAAGACAGCAATCCATTTCTTTTTTTCGTTTTTGCTTTTTTCTTTATTGAGCTCTACATTTTTCTCTGCTCCCCTCCCTGCCTCTCTCCTCCCCTCTTAAACCCTCCTCCAAGGTCTGCATGCTCCAAATTTACTCAGGAGATCTTGTAGCAATCCATTTCTTGAGCTTTACGATAATCTGAAGAAGTTTCATTCCAACCCAATCAATAATTACCTATTTTGACTATAGGAAAAATGTGAAACACTTAAAGATAAGGGAAGAGGCCCAGGCTGACCAACTTGGCTGCCATCTGGGCCCAGATCCAGCACTTTGAGTGGGTCCACCTGAACATCTCTTCCATCGTGAGCCACTGGAGCTCGTGGAGGACCCTGCCTTACAGAATCAGTTGAATAGGGCCTGTTCTCGGCCCACGCTCCCAGCATGGAGCTGCTGTGGCTTCTGCTCACCACACTGCTTGCCCTGCTGGGAGAGCACAGGGCAGTGGCGCTGCTTGCAGGCCACAGGCACAAAGGTCAAGCTTGGTGAGCCTTGGGTTGGATGACTCTGGGCAACAGCAGGATATCCAAGATGAGTTTCTGGCAGTTGTCCAGTATTTATGGTACGTCAGAAACCAGAAACCTTGAAGCAGATTAGTGACTCAATGGAATGAATGTTTGCACTATTTGGGCAAAAAAAAATTATACTGTGTGACACACTACAATTTCCAATGCCACTGTTATCAATGGATATGAGATGGAGAGGTGGGAAAGATGGAGGAATGGAGCAGAGTGTGTGTGTGTGTGTGTGTGTGTGTGTGTGTGTGTTGGAGAGAGATGGAACTAGAGACATCATGGTGATGACAGATGTGACAGAAAGACGCAGTTGAACATGTTGTCAGGTAGGGTTGGTGGGGTGATGTGCAGCAGCCTGGAGCTTGCTCAGACTCAGCCCCCAAACATGCTGCCCAGCCACAAGATCCCTCTAGCTCTGAGCAACAACAGGATGTCTGAGATAAAGAATGATTCATTTTCTTGGTTGGAATACCATGTAAGATCTTCATGGTCCATCCTGCCCCCAGAGGCTATGTTGGTATCTGTGGTTCATGTTGTGGTCCCATGCTGTATTGAAGCCTAAGGTTCATGTATATGTCCATGGACTGGGCTGCTGGTGGAAGCCATGTTGATGACTGAGATCCATGCTACCATGGGAGGCCAGGTGTATGTCTATAGTCTGTGCTAATGCAGAGGCCATGTTAGTGTCTGTGGTCCAGGTTGCCACTGGAGACCTGTGTTTTATGTTGATGTGTGTGGCCTGCACTGCCACCTGAGGTCATGTTGATGTCCATTGTCTATGCTGCCACTGAGGGTCAAGTTGGGGTCTGTGGTCCTGCTAAAGCTGGGAGCCATGCTAATGTCTGTGGGCCATGTAGCTGCTGGGGGCCTTGTTGATAGAAATGACCTGTGCCTGTTGATATAAGCGGGCTGAGGCCATGTTGATGTTTGTGGTCCATGCTGTCACCAGAAACCATGTGGAAGTCCATGATCCATGCTCCCACTGACTGTAAAGGATAAGGAAGCTGCTTTTGGAGTGGAATCAATGCTGGCAGACACACAGTTGAGAGCCATAGAAGGCTTGTGAAAGCACCTACCCATACCCTACCCTATCCCCAACAAAATAAAGCCTAGACAGCCAGCCATCAAAGAGAACTCTTAAAAATTCTGATAAGGATGCTGAAGTATTTTTTTCCACAATTGATGACTTCTGGCAGGAGTAGGACTTCTGGTAGGAAGGACTGGATTTTCTTTAAGGGGCTGGCCACTGGGAGTTTGACCATGCTCCAGTGAGTATATGGGCAACACAAATTGGACTTGTGTGTTTTTATTTTTTCTTCTTTTTTGGGGCAGTGGTTACAAAGGTGGTGGGAGTGGACCTTGGGTGCATTGTGTGAAATTCCCAAATAATCAATAAAAATATTATGGGGCTGGAGAGATGGCTCAGCGGTTAAGAGCATTGCCTACTCTTCCAAGGTCCAGAGTTCAATTCCCAGCAACCACATGGTGGCTCACGACCATCTGTAATGAGGTCTGGGGCCCTCTTCTGGCTTGCAGACATACACATAGACAGAATAATGTAAACATAATAAATAAATATTTTAAAAAATTTAGAAAAATAAAAATATTATGTTGGAAAAAGAAAAGGATAGCCAGATATGATAATGCATACCTTTAGTCCCAAATACCAGGATTTTAGAGGTAGAGGCCAAAGGATCAGGGATTCAAAGTCATCCTTAGCCACATAGGGAATTTGAGACCAGCCTGGGCTACATGAGCCCTGTCTTAAGTTCCGCTCACCAGAGCTACTAACTTTAGGAACAGTTATTTTTAAACATAATATGTGCTGGTTGGTGGTGGCAAACACCTTTAATCCCAGCATTCAGAAGGCAGAGGCAGGCGGATCTCTGTGAGTTTGAGGCCAGGTTGGTCTACAAGAGCTGGTTTCAGAACAGGCTTCAAAGCTACAGAGAAACCCTGTCTCGAAAAAACCAAAACCAACCAACCAAAAAAACCCTCATAATTTGTTTTTTGTAAATGAGACATGATTTATGTATAGTAAAACACACGGATCTAGATTTTAAGTATTTTTAAGTATACTGTTGGATGAGCCCTGACACATGTTATACCCTTGTAATCTTTAAGCGTTTAGGAATGGTCATTTGAGATTTTTCATAAAGGCAATAGAGTTGAATTTTAGGGAAAACTGTCATGACAGTGCCAAACCCCGTCATGTGTTTTGTTAATTTTCTCCACAGACAGGTATAAAAATCTTCCCACAGCTCCCCGAAAGCTACAGTTCCTGGAATTACAGAAAGACCTAGTCGATGATTTTAGGATACGATTAACGCAGGTCATGAAAGAAGAGACTAGAGCTTCACTTGACTTTCGGTACTGTGCAATTCTTAATGCTGTGAACTACATCTCAACAGTGCTGGCAGATTGGGCTGACAATGTTGTGAGTTAATATGCTTTTATATTTATATAAATAATATATTGTACCTTGATCCTCTTTAACCTTTGAATTGTTGGCTCTGTTACAAGCAAAAAAATTACGTTCGACAAAAAGCATAATGATGCCAAATTTAGGAGATGCGAGTAAAGAATTTTCTCAGTCAAATCTAAAACAGTTAAATAAGGGCTAATGAGATGGCTCAGGTTAAGAGCATTGACTGCTCTTCCAGAGGACCTGAGTTCAATTCCCAGCAACCACATGGTGGCTCACAACCATTTATAATGAGATCTGGTACCCTCTACCCGTGTGCAGGCAGAACACTGCATGCATAATAAATAAATTAAAAAAAAACAGTTAAATAATACTAATTACTTAATAACTTTACTCATAAAAGGGCTAGAGGTATAGCTCAGTTGGAGCATATGAGCCCACCAAACTTGAGCAAGACCTTGAGTTTGATCCCTAGGACCATAAACTGAGAGAAAGAAAGGACAAAAAGAAGAAAACAGGCAGACATGGTAGGTTAGCCTGTAATCCTAGCACTTGGGAATATGAATCAGGAGCCTCAAGGTCATTTTTGATAATATAGTGAGTTCTAGGCCAGCCTGAGTTACTTCTTCCAGAAATAAACAAAAAGAAGGAAAGAAAGAAAACAAAGACAGACACACAGACTTCCATAAATAGCTGGAACCATTTTTTTCTTCCAACTTTGTACTCTGAAAATAATAACATGCTAAATGCTAGCACAGAAAAGTCATTATTTTATAATGATCCCAAAATCAATACATTTAAATTGGTGGTATAGTTCAGTGGCAGAACATGGTGGAAAGTTCTAGTTTCATTTCCCAACACTGCAAAGAAAAAAAAGTTCAGGGTTTGACTCTTTTGAATATCTTCAAAACAGGATTTCTTAGTTATGGTTCCTATTGCTGTGATAAAACACTGTGGCCAAAGGTAATTTGTGGTCTATCATCCAGGGAGTCAGGGCAGGAACATGGAGACAGGAGCTGATACAGAAGTCATGGAGGAGTGTTGCTTATTATATTGCTCTCCATCGCTTGCTCAGTCTCCTTTTTTATAGTACCCAGGACCACCAGGCCAGGGGTGATGTCACCCACAAAGGGCTGGAACTTCCTACATCAGTAATTAAGAAAATGCATTTCAGGGTTGTTCACAGGCCCATCTGGTGGGTGCATTATGTATCTGTCACTCTTATTGTTTTTTTTTTTTAAAGATTTTTTTTATGGTATGTGTCTGAGTGTTTTGCCTGCATGTAAGTGTGCATACCACATATGTGCAGTGCCCACAAAAGCTAGAAGATTACCCCCAAACTGGAGTTAGAGGATTGTAAGTCACCATGTTGGTGTTGGCCACTGAACCTGGATCCTCTGAAACAGCAGTAAGTGCTCTTAATTCCAGACCCTTGCTCTGCTTCTTACACTACCTTTGTGTTGTTATCACTTCTCTCTGCCCCAACTAACTTGATTATTTTAAGTTTACCTTAGATATCATATTTAATTATAAATATTTTAGTATGTATCTGTAAAAGAAAAGTGTGTGTGTGTGTGTGTGTGTGTGTGTGTGTGTAGACCAGAGGTTAATGTCTTTTTTTCTTCTCTTCATTTCCATCTTATTTTTTGAGGCAGTCTTTTGGTGAACCTGAAGATTGTCCTTTTGGCTAGGCTGGCAGGCTACTAAACCCTGGGATACCCAGCTTTGCCTACTAGTGCTACAATTACAGGTGTACACCATCACGTTGGTGTTTACTTGGCTATGGGAGGCCTTTGTGTTTGAGTAGCAGGGGCTTTACCACTGATCCACTTCCCCAGCCCAAGAACTACTTAAGAAAAAACAAAAACAACCACATACCACATTTATCACATTGAAAAGAAGTAACTTCTTTTTTGCACTGCAAAGTGTATTTTAAAGTAAGCGTGCCTAGGAGTCTACAGCTGTAACCACAGCACGCAAGGGGCTGAGGTGGGGGGGTTGCCATGAATTGCTCTCCATCGCTTGCTCAGTCTCCTTTTTTATAGCACCCAGGACCACCAGGCCAGGGGTGATGTCACCCACAAAGGCTTTCCTTCACTGTCACAAACCCAAAATCAACAGCAGTCTAAACACCCAAACTTAGGTCTAGTAAGCACTTCAGTCCTTCACTGACCTGTTCTTGCCCTCACCGTGAAGATTGTATGTGTCTTAGTTGCTGTTCTATCACTGTGAAGAGACACCATGACCAGTGCAAATCTTATAAGAGAAAGCATTTAATTGGGGGTTTGCTTACAGTTTCAGAAGTTTAGTCCATTATGGCAGCATGTGCAGGCACTGGAGCAGTAACTGAGAGCTACATCTTGATTCACAGGCAGCGAGGAGAGGAGAGGAGAGATGTGAGGAAGGGAGGGAAAGAGGGAGAGAGGGAGGGAGGGAAGGAGAGAGAGAGAGAGACCAGACAGACATTGGGCCTAGCATGGGCTTTTGAAATCTCAGAGCCCACCTTCTTCAACAAGGCCACACCTACTCCAAGAAAGCTGCACCTCCTAATTATTCTAATCCTTTCAAACAGTTCTACTCCCTGGTCTAAACATTCAAATATATGAGCCTATAGGGGTCATACTTATTCAAATCACTATGGCATATGTTCATAGATTTAAGTTTTAATCTAAACAAAATATATTAACTATTAGCTAAGTAAAGGTAACCAGATTTTCTGGTATGTACGTCCATTCAAATACGCCTTTAGAGACTGGGGCTGTGGCTCAGTTGGTGGAATCATTACCCCCATGCATAAGCCCTGGGTTTGATACCACACAGCATAAACTGGGCATGTGGAGAAGTCTGCGATCCCAACACATGGGAGGTGGAGGCAGGAAGATCAGAAGTTCTAGGTTATCCTCAGCTACACAGGAAGTTCAAGGTCAGCCTCAGGTACATGAAATCCTGCCTCAAAAAAAAAAAAGGTCTTTATATATAGTCTCAATATTGGTTAATTTCTTTAGATATTTTAGATACAATACTAAAGTGATTTCAGAGGGCCTTCTGGGCTAACTTCTTGGGTAGAGTACTGTCCAGCTAGGATTTAGTGTTTTAAGAACATTTATGAAGATACTGCTATGTATTTGGCTTTATACATGTATGCTTCATACAGTGCATTTCATGACAGAAACCACTCATAAGGACCTTAGATAAGCATATGATGGCTAAATGTACATTAAACTATAAAACTATGGTGAACAGATAGGTACATTATAAATATAAACTGTTATGTATTATCATAAAAGCAAAACAGACAAACCCCCTCAAATTAAAAATATAGTGTGTATATATTTTAAAAATACCAGTTTAAAAATACAGTATGTAAAGGGGAATTAAAAATTATAAAGTTGAGGTTGGGATTTAGTTCAGTGGCAGAGTCCTTGCTTAGTAAAAATGAAGCCCTAGATTCAATCTCTTGCACAAAGTAAAATAAAATAGAAGTTTCTACATAGTGTTGAGAATGTAGTTCAGTTGGTAGAGTTCTTTTCTAGCTCTAGGTTCAATCTCCAGCTCCACCAAAACCAAAAACAAGTTAACTGAAGGACGGGAGTGTAGTTTAGTGTTAGTAGAGTACTTGCCCAGCATGTATAAGACTGTAGGTTCAGTTTCAAGCACCATCACACACACACACACACACACACACACACACACAAGGTTAACTGAAATATATGTGTATAATGTCATTTGCTGGAGCAAGGAAATGAATATAATACAGAGCGCAATGATTAATGCATTTATTTTTATAAAGTCAATCAGCATTATTTGTTCATTTTGCGCTTTTTTTTTTTTTCGAGACAGGGTTTCTCTGTAGCTTTGGAGCCTGTCCTGGAACTAGCTCTGTAGACCAAGCTGGTCTCGAACTCACAGAGATCTGCCTGCCTCTGCCTCCCAAGTGCTGTGATTAAAGGCGTGCGCCACCACTGCCCGGCCATTTTGCGCTTTTGTGTCATGTTCTACTTCCAGCGAACACTTCATATCCAGCTCCCACACTGATCCACTTGCTGCTAAGACTTTTCATAGCATGAAACAAATTGTCATTCTTATGCTAGATGATGCAGTGAGAGACTCATTCAGGAACAGATTTTTAGTATCAGGAAATTCTTTGTAGAACATCACAACTATTTGGTGCCACTATCTGTTAATGAAGATGATTTAGCTATCATCTTTACCTAAAGAAAATTAAAATATTGTTTTTCAGAGCAAAAGAAAGAACAAAATTTAAGAGTTGACTCTTAAGTATGAATGGATTCTGGCTTTTATGGTGCTGATTTTATCTTCCCATCAAAAGTCCTTCAATTATTTTCACAGTGTTTCAGACTTTAAATGTTTTAAGTAAATGTCATCAAAGTTCTTGTGTTGTATAGTTCCATAACCAAAAAAAGAAAACGACAGTTTGGCTTCCATTTGTTTCTGACTGTCTGTTGATAACCATCTGTTGTTGGATTATGCCAAACCTGAAATATCCAAGCATTCAGAAATTTCTTTTCAGTTGTAGGTGACAGAAATCCAGTTCCAACTGTCCTAAGTGTGAGAGTTGGGGAGGGGTAAGTGAGGGATTTGTGTAAATGTGTTCATTACATTAGGCAGGCCTGCTCCACAGTTTATCTCTGATTTCAAACTTTGGACATGTGGCCATAGGTGGCTCTTGGGCTACTACTGGAAAAAAAATGACATTTTAGTTCTCTGACCATTATAATTCCAGGTTTATGACAACCTTCAGTTTATTTCTAGAAAAACTTGAGTACTTGGAGCATGATCACTAGCAGGAAATACAATATTACAAATAAAAGCCACTGTAGTGAGAAAAAGAAACTGTCAGGGGAAGCACACCCCTTTCATTTTAGCAATGGGAACATAGGCGAAAGGGTTACCACACCGTCAAGGCCAGCTTCATCTGCACAGAGAGTTTTGAGCCAGCTAAGACTGCAAGTACCACAGTAAACACTTTTAACCAAATGCTTGGGAGAATGAGGCAGGGTGATTATGAGTTTGAAGATACACTGAACTACTATTTTGAGACCAGCCTGAACTACATAGCAAAATCAAGTCTTAAAACAGTGCAAAAAAGAAAAGAAACAAAACTCTTACATACACCAAAACAAAACAAAACCCAAACAACAAACCTACACAAAACTGTCACCAGTGTGCATGTAGAGAGCTTTAACCCTCTGTATACCGCGGGTGGTGATGAAAGCTACTACAGCTGCTGAGGAAGACAGCCCGGCAGCTCTTTAGACAGCAAGATGGAATTATAAATCCAGCAGTTCCACTCTTCCAGACAGGCAAAGACATACTACATTTTATCCATTCTCTAGCTGCTGGATGTTTGGATTGTTTCCACTTTGTATCTATTATGCATAATGTTGCTGGGAACAATAGTGTGCACATTTTTCTGTGAAAAGTGCCTCCATCTTGAACTCAGGCTTGGCAGTGACTTTACTGATGGAGCCATCTCACTGGAGTTGAACTGCACGCCTTAGATAAGGAGATTGTATGATATAGATGCCCAGCACCATGTTAATACATATACTAATAGATGTGTGCTTTCAGTTCTTTCTGCAGCTTCAACAGGCAGCACTGGAGGTCTTTGCAGAGAATAATGCCCTCAGTAAGCTGCAGCTGGGACAGCTAGCCTCCATGGAGAGCTCTGTCTTCGATGACATGATTAACCTCTTAGAGCGTTTAAAGCTTGATATGTTGACTCGCCAAGTAGACCATGTTTTTAGAGAAGTGAAAGATGCCGCAAAGTTGTATAAGAAGGAAAGGTATGTCCTGTGTGTGTCACTCCTTACACAAGTTGGTCAGAGTCGAAGGTGGCATGGATACTTCAAATCAAAGCTTTTGTAGAACCCCTTCTTCCATACTTGGAGATTGAACTTGGGTTTTGTATATGGTAGGTCCAAACTTTGGTTTTGATGTAAATCTTTCTAAAATCTATTCTTTTGAATTTTACTCAGAAATAAACAAGTGATAATGTGGATTTCACAGAGAAGTAACATGATCTGGGGTTGACTAGCTCAGTGTACAGAGTAAAGTGCCCTGTGCACGTGTCTCACAATTTATTGTCCTGCCTTTAAGCCCTAGTATGGTACCTGCGCACAGAGGACTGTCATCAATTTGGAAGTAGTATTAGTTTGTTTGCTAAAATCAGAACAAAAGATTAACTGGCATCTTTTTAATTCTAAAGATAAGCTCTAATTTTTAGCTTCCAACAATTGAATTTAGGGTATTTTCAAGGAAATATTAAATAATTAAAAGTTAAAATATAAGTAGATACATTTATTTCTGGGAGAGCCTTTAATATTAGACATTACTTTTTTTCTTTTAAACTCTAGAATTCCCCCCGAACAGTACATCTTGAATTTAAAATGATTTGTTGAAACCTTAAGGATACAGAGTGAGAAGGGTCATTCTGGTGAAGGTTATTTGTTTTTCTAGATGGTTGTCGCTGCCGTCTCAGTCTGAACAGGCAGTGATGTCCCTGTCCAGCTCCGCCTGCCCACTCTTGCTGACCTTGCGGGATCATCTGCTTCAGCTGGAACAGCAGCTTTGTTTCTCCTTATTCCGGATTTTCTGGCAGATACTTGTAGAGAAGCTGGACATATACATCTATCAGGAGGTAAGCCAGTGGGTGCTGGGGGCTGTGCTGATGAAGGCTGCCATTATATGTATTGCTCTTTGTTTCAGATAATCCTTGCTAATCATTTCAACGAAGGAGGAGCAGCCCAGTTGCAGTTCGATATGACACGGAACCTTTTCCCTTTGTTTTCTCACTATTGCAAGAGACCAGAAAACTATTTTAAACAGTAAGCCTAATGTCTAACTGTAAATATTGGTGTTTCCACATGTTAAAGGAGTTGTCTTCTTTTTAACAAGTTCAGAGTTTCATTGATATTTGTTGCAGTAACATCAATTAAAATCTGGAGCTGGAGCGATAACTCATAAGTTAAGAGCACTTGATGCTTTTGCAGAGGACTGGGGTTTGGTTCTCAGCACTTACACAGTGGCTTAATTGTCCATAGCTGACACTCTTCTTCTGGCCTCCACAGGCGCCAGGCACATACACGGTGCATAGACGTGTACAGGCAAAACAGGCACATAAAATTTTAAAAATATATAAAAAATGAATTAAAACCTTAAAACATTCATTCTGTATCTGTTTTATTTTCAAAGCACAATAGGGAAACCAAAGTAATGCATGTGATCCACAGCCTCAGAAATTTGACCAGAACCAGGTATAAATTACATGTTGTACTTGCTACCTAGCATCTAGTTCACTGCTATTTGCTTATTACTGGGAGAGTAAATAGAAAATGAATTCAGATATAATTCTACCACCTGCAGAAAATAAGAAATCACAGCTAGGTTTGGTGCCTAATAGTAGCCTAGACCAGAGGAAAATGAGTTTTCTTATAAATTTAATATTAATTTTAGTTCTAAGTATAGTTAAAACATGAGAATAGTTACTAAGAATCTAGTAAAAATTTTGTTGATTTAAAATTTATATTATGTATAGGGTTTGTGTAATTTGGAAACATTTCTTTAAAATATAAAAGCTTATGCTTATTTATTTCAGGAAGCTGTGGTTGCTTCTGGTTTGCTTTTCTTTTTTTGAAGTGGGGTTTCAGGTATTCCAGGCTGACCATGCATTAGTGTGTAGTAGCAGAGGATGACCATGCGTTAGTGTGTAGCAGAGGATGACCATGCGTTAGTGTGTGGTAGAGAGGATGACCATGCGTTAGTGTGTGGTAGAGAGGATGACCATGCGTTAGTGTGTGGTAGAGAGGATGACCATGCGTTAGTGTGTGGTAGCAGAGGCTGACCATGCGTTAGTGTGTGGTAGAGAGGCTGACCATGCGTTAGTGTGTAGCAGAGGATGACCATGCGTTAGTGTGTGGTAGAGAGGATGACCATG
>PVIU01017567.1:0-41530 GCA_004026605.1 Ondatra zibethicus
AGGTGGACCAGCCCCTCACGGTCCTAACTTCCTAACTCATCTTCTCCCACCTTCTGCTCTTCACCTGCACCTTGGGGGCTCAATCCATTGCTCTGATGTGAATGTGGGTCTCTGTCTCTATCTCCATCCATCGGATGAAATTTCTCCCACCTCTATCCCCGCCCCTGGCTTCCAACTTTTGCTTGATGATCCTGTTTGCAGGCTGTCCACTGTCACCATACCTCTTTAATATAGTGCTTGAAGTTTCTTTTATTTTTTTGACTGTGAATGAGCTAAGTACAGAGAGACATTTTAGTGAATTGGCTGCTAAGCTAAACCAACATGTATATTTTAAGAGTGTCTTGACTTCAGAATTTGGGTCTAGGGATATATTACTTTGGAAAAGAAATTCTGCTTTTGTTTTCACAGAAGATGAGAAACTGTGGATCCTTCCAGGCTAATGTGGTTTGATGGACCAAGATCCCACAAAAGGTCTTCATGAACCTTAAAAATAGTCCACTCAAGAAAGAGCAGGAAACAGTTTGGAGAAAACAATGCCCAAATTCCCAAAATGATTGTTTATATATGTTTGTTTTAATTTAAAGGGGGGCATGATATAGAGGTGAATATTTTGCATTGGTATGGATCTTGGTCTATTGATAAAAAATTAAGGTTGATATTGTTACACTATGTATATATACTTCTGCTCTTGTTTAAGGTATTGTGTTTGTGTAGCTCATTTGAAAATGTAATGTATAATCAAAAATTACAGATTAATAGATAGTCATGTATAATAATCAAATTGTAGTCATGTTAGCTAAGTTTCCAAGATTTACAGAGATATATTTCAGATGGATAGGTGTTCTTCAAATTTTTCAAAGACCTACAGAATATGGCATTTAAAATGCTTTAGGAACTTAGTCTTTTCTTGACAGTGAGACATGTCTGCTTCTGGTAGCACCAATTACTTCAGAGAGATTGATGGGTATTGAAAAAACTCATTATGTAATTTGCCTTCAAGGTAACAAGGCTAGCCATTTGGGCAAGAAATTGCTCTTGCCTGGACTGACTGATGGTGTTCTGTATGAATTAGATATGCAGGGCCCACAGAAAAGTGACTGCTGAGCTTTCTAAAAGATGGGATGGTTCTTAGGTTCTTGCTTCACTGAGGAAACTGCCAGACATTCTGCAGGACACAGAAGAAAGTGTCTGACAAATTGCCAAAATAGGTAAAACAGTCTTTCAAATCCTGCTTCATGGAAAAGTTTGCCAGCTACTATGAGCCTGTAGGCTGAAGATTGATGTCCCAGAGTTACAAAAGAGTGACTGTCTGGGTAGCAAGATTCTCTCACATTTCTAGAACTTTGTACATTGTTTCAATGCACTTCCTGTTTACTTAGGTAATATTATATTCTTCTGGGTTCTTTGATGGAGTTGAAGACAGACAGTTACAGTTATAGTTATTTTAGTTATGATAAAAGATAAATTAGACATGAAACTTTAGACTCATAAATATAAAATAGATGATAAAATATTTTCTTTAATTTTGCCAGATACAAATAGATTAAGTATTGTAACTATAATTCTTGCTTGATACCTGTTTTGTTATATGTAATTTTACTATGTTAAAGTTAAAACCTTCCTTCTATTTAGACAGAAAAGGGGAGATGATGTGGGATTCCCTTTCAAATGCTGTGGATATGTTTTATTATCATTGGTTAATAAAGAAGCTGCTTTGGCCTATGTAAGGGCAGAATAGAGCTAGGTGTGAAAACTAAACTGAATTCAGGGAGAAGGAAGGCAGAGTCAGAGAAATGCCATGTAACTGCCAAAGGAGAAAGATACCTGATCCTTACCAGTAGGTCACAACCTTGTAGTGTTACATAGATTAATAGAAACGGGTTAGTTCAAGATGTAAAAGCTAGCTAGAAATACACCTGAGCCATCAGCCAAACAGTGTAATTAATTTAGTTTCTGTGTGATTCATATCTGTGTGGCAAGAAAACAAAAAGAAAAGTCTCCATTTACAGTCAAATCTGATCCTCAGTAGTTTTCAAATTTTTTAAAACTTAAATATTCAGGTAGACATGCCTTTTAAATTGTAACCCAATATGCATATACTAGAGGATTGAATAAAAATATTTCCCATAGACTCAGGTGTCTGAATACTTGCAAATCCTGGCACTATCTGTGCAGCTATGGAACCTTTAGGAGATGCAGCCTTGTTGGAAGAAAATGTCGCTGAGTTCAATTTTCAATGTTAATAGCCTTGTCCAATTTCCAGTTTTCTCTCTGCTTCCTGTATGTACTTGATATGTAATTTTTTCATTTTTTAGTTCTTTACTTTGTATATCTGCTGCCATGCCTCTGTGACATTTATGGAGTCTTTTCTTGGAACCATAAACCAAAGAAACTCTTCCTTCTATAAGTTGCTTTGGTCACAAAATTTGATCTAGTCATAGAAGAATAGCTAATACAGAAATTGGTACAAAAAATGGAGCCGCTGCTGGGATGAATCTGAACATGTTAGGCTTTATTTTATTTGTTTGTGAATGTGATAGATATTGCAACACTGGATTAGAGTGGTTCACTGCTGTCAGCAGAGCTTAAGTGGCCATTCTGTCAGCAGCCTGAGGCACAGTAGTGTACGAATAGATCATGAAGCTTCAGAAGAAAGTAAGGACTTCATTAGCCAACTGAGTTGTAGGCCACTCATGTGGCATTTTGATGAAGAATCTGGTGTCCTGCCCTTCCTCTAAGAACTTTCATGAAGCTAAACTGAAAAGTAATGGACTAATCTCTTTGGCAGAGAAAATTTTTAAAAAGCATAACATTGAGGCTGTGGCATGGATATTGCTCCTTAGTCTTAATTCTAAAACTGAAAACAGCAAATGTGTAGAATAATATTAAAAATATATACCTTGGAAGAAAAAGAGAAATAAAAAGCTAACTGTTTTTCCCTAAGCTCAATGGTGAACAAAAGTCAGTCATTGTTAAAGAGTTTACTGCAATTAAGGAGAGGCCTATTGCTCTTCTCTGAAAAATAGAAAGGATCCCCTAACATGAAGACCTCACCCATATAAGCTTCCAGTTTGTGGAAAGAGAAGGTCCAAAAAGGCAAGTCTCCTGCCTCTGAAAAACAAAAGCCACTGCAAATGTGATGGAAAGGGTCAAAAGGGTATCACAAAATGGCATCTGAACTTTTCAGTGCCATCCTCATGCTTTGGGGATATGGGAGATGCAACAGTAAAGGGGAACATGATGATTCTTTCTTTGGAGATGCAAAGAGCTACTGAGTCAAGGCAACATCTAACAGAAGAGTTCTATTTGGAAGTCTATAAAAGGCCATTACAGATTGAAAGTGAAGACTGGGTTGCAGTAGAATCCTCAAGATATTGGAGAAGATAGATCCATGAGACTCCTGCAAAGGAGGCTGTAGACAGAGAGTGTAACCAGCCTTAGAGTGGGATTTATGCTGTAGGCAGCAAAGATACAGGGGTGGAACCCTTAGTCCCATGAAACTAAATTTCTAGTCATAAGCTATGGACTTACAGGATTTAGTATTTGACCTGTTAGGTCTTCCTTTCTTTGCTTTTATTTCCTTACTATACCTCCATTCTTCACTGCTGGAATGAATGGAAATATATATATTATCTGCCACTATATGCTAGAACTATATAAATTTTGGGGGGTTATAATGGGTCAGAGTTAAGAGATTGCCTGGAACAGAAGAAGACACTGGATTTTTGAATAGTATTAACATGGCTAAAGACTCTAGGGACTTCCAAAGTTATACCAAATGCATTTTGCATCATAGCATAACCATGCACCTAAAGGAGCCAAAGGTGCAAATGAGGAAGATTAAACATGCTGCACAGCCTCTAGGTTTTAAACACTTAGTCCTAGATGGTGATGTAATTTGGGAAGCCATTGAACATTTACGAGACAGAGCCTTGCTGGAGGAAGAATGTCACAGGGGATGGATTTGAGGGTTTTTCTCCTTGCTCTGCTTCTGGTTTTCCCTTTGCTTTTGTTTGCAGTTGAGATGTGATGTCTCAGTTCCTGCTCAGGCTTCCCGCTGCCATACTTGCTGCATAGTCACAGACTTTGTTCGTCAAAATAAGCTCTCCCATAAATAAGAATAGAAATGTAGGTAACATAGAAATAAATATAGAAAAATAATATACATTTTGCATCCCTAAAGAAAAGGTTTGATTATGAAGAAATCTCAGTCAGTGAATTGATAGCCATACTAATTCAGGTAAATATTTGGATACAGTGACATGCAATTCTAATCCTAGAGGATGGGGTGGCAGAGACAGAATGATTCCTCTGGCTTACTGGCCAGACAGTCTTGCATACTTGGTGAGTTCAAGGAAAGAGAATGATCCCATCTAAAAAAGTGTAGGGAGCCCAAGAAATGACCAATTTTTCTTTACTACATGAAAACAACGTTATCACTACCCTTCACCTTTGGCCAAAAATAGTTGTCTTGAATGTGCTACAGTAACTGCATTTTTCACCCATAAACTCTTATCACATTTGTAAAAATGTTTCATGACATGAAAACATTCTTTTTTTTTAAGGGAGGAAATATTTATTTCAGCTCATGGGTTCAGAAGTTTCAGGATATAGGCACTTGTTGTGTCTGGCCTATGACAAGGCAGAACATTACACAGGGAGAGCAACACTGGATTGCAGCCAGGACCCAGATGGGGAGGGACACTGGGTACAAGTCTATTCTTCAAAGATACTTCCCAGTGACCTACCTCTTTCAAACGGAACCCACCCTCCAATGAAATCCATCTATGGACTAATCTCCTGCTGATGTTAGAGGTATTTTGTTGTTGTTGATTTTTATTGTGCTCTACATTTTTCTCTGCTCCCCTCCCTGACTCTCCCCTCCTCTTCAACCCTCTCCCAAGGTCCCCATGTTCTTAATTTACTCAGGAGATCTTGTCTTCTTCTACTTCCCATGTAGATTAGATCTATGTATGTCTCTCTTAGGGTCCTCATAAATGCTGAAAATGGATAAGGAAAATGTGGTACATTTACACAATGGAGTACTACACAGCAGAAAAAATAACAACATCTTGAATTTTGCAGGCAAATGAATGGAACTAGAATACATCATTTTGAGTAAGGTAACCCAGACCCAGAAAGACAATTATCACATGTACTCATTCATAAGTGGTTTTCAAACATAAAGCAAAGAAAACAAGTCCACAAATCACAATCCCAGATAACCTACACATCAATGAAACCATTCTTATATCACACCTGATGAACTAACTCTTCTATAATCTGAAGTAATAAAAATGATGGGATGGGCCAATATTTCTGAAGGGATGAACATCTTCGGGGAGTCATAAACATGCAAAACCCTTTAATGGGGCACATTCAGTCATCTCTCAATGGAGTGCATGGTGGTAATTTGCCAGGCAATCAATTCTTAGTAGAATTTTAACAATTTTAAGAGGTAGTGTCTGAGAACCTTCTTCTGAAAGCTCAAAAACTGAGATAGCTCATTTTTGTTAGGGAAGAAGTCCAAACCCTGCTTATAGGCAAGAATAAGAACAATGCCAATGGAGAAGATGTAATGTGGGGAGACAGCATGCAGAGTGTGTGTGGTTCAGTCTGGACAGACAGAGATAACATCAACAGGAAGTCAGGTATCTGACTGAGGCATCCAGAAGGTATTCAGGACAAAATAGGAAGGCATTGCTGAAAAGGAAGGAGGGACTAAGTGGATTTTCATCAGACAGTGTCACTTTTTCCTGAAGCCTACCTCACTGACAGATGGCTTCTCTATTTTCCCCTAGACCTGAAGATTCTTCAAGGCATAGATTTCAAGGCAAATCTACACCTGTGAATTATCACAATCCTGAAAGATGTACAAAGACCCTTTCCCAAGAACATTTCTCCTCTCAGCTGCTCCATGTGTTCCGTTCCACAATTCTAGCCTCTGGCCTAGCTAAGCAACAGCTTCCAGAAGCACCATTGTGCCTTGCCCAGGTGCACTGAGTGTATCCTCACCTTGCACTACTGAGTCTACAGCCATGTAGAGCAGAGCCCAGCGCAGGGTCGTTGATGTTGTCTCTGTTCCAGCAAAGAAGAGATCCAGAGTGCTACAGATGAGGTTTTCTTCATTGAAACTTGTAGTAGTCTTGTCTGGGCACTAGAAAAGTCAGTGTGTATCTTTTTTTAGTTAGAGGATTTGTGATTATCTGAAGAACAGAGTCATGAAACTGAGAAACAAATTTGGAAGGGATCTTACAGAATGATATTCCCTTTGACCTCATTGGTTTGTATTGTTGTCCTTCAAGTGAGAGGGGTCGATCAAAAACATTCGAATGGTTGAAAACCAAGACAATAGCTTTTTTATGATTACCCTTTTGAAAAAACTTTTAGTAAAATGTTAGATTTATGTTAACAAAGGAGAACTTGGATTCATGTATCAGTTACATTACTAAGTTATGACATGGCCTAAAGTGTTCTGTACCTTACTTTACATTTCTCTGCTTCAATTTTATAACAAGAGAATAACACTTGTGATGGTTGGTCTTGGGGCCAGCCTGATATATCTGGAATTAGCTAAAACCCAAGTGTCTGGGTTCCCATGTGAGGAATCTTTAATTAAATCTTTTAAAGTAGAAAGACACCAATTAGCCAGCTATTTTGAGGTGGGAAGGTCCACCTTAAATCAGCCACACCTTCTGGCGGCAGCCTACAGGCTCCCTGTTATTCAGTCTCTCTGAGGTTCTATGAGTCCACGTTAGTTGATTATGTGGGTTTTCTTGTGGTGTCTTTTGGTCCTTTGGAAGCTCCCTTTACCTCTCCAACAGGATTCCCTGAGCTCTGCCTAATCTTTGCATGCGGTGTCTGCATCTATTTCCATTGATTGCTGGATGAAGCCTCTCTGATTATGATTTTGCTAGGCTCTTATCTATGAATATATCAGAAGAGCACTAGAAATCACTTCATTGATTTTTTTCTGGTTGTGTTTGAATCTGTTCTATGTCTCTGATCTATTCAGCCTCTTGTCCCTGGTCCTCCAGGCAGTGTCAGGGGTGGGCTCCTTCTCATGGCATTGGTCTTAAGCTAGACCAGTCACTGCTTAGCCACGCCCACAATTTCTGTACCACTTTTACTCAGCACATCTTGCAGGTAGAACAAATTGTAGTTTTAGGAATTTGCGTCGAGGGTTGGTGTCTCAATCCAGCCACTGGAAGTCTTGCCTGGTTACATCAGATGGCCCATTCAGGATTATCTCCCATCACTAGGAGTCTAAGGTAAGGACACCCACAGTGATGCCTGGGATTTTTCCATTGCAGTAGGTTTCTATCTCATCCCTGAGATGCCTCCCAGTTCTAGTTGTCTTTCCCAGCACCCTGTCTCCATCCTCCCAACACCGATCCCTCTTCTCCCATTCCCACCTGTCACCAGTCTACCTGTGACATGTATTCTATTTCCCCTCCCCAGGAAAATTCATGCTTCCTCTTGAGCCCTCCTTTTTGCTTAGCCTCTCACGGTCTGTGGATTGTAAGATTCTTTACTTTACAGTTAATATCCACTTGTGAGTGAATACATACCATTTTTCTCTTTTTGGGTCTAGGTTTCCTCACTCAGAATGAGTTTTTCTAGCTCCATCCATTTATCTTCAGATTTCATGATGTTATTTATTTTAACAACTGAGTAATACTTCATTGTGTAAATGTGCCACATTTTCTTTCTTCATTCTTTTGTTGAGGGGCATCTTATGTTTCCAGTTTCTGGCTATTACAAACAAAACTGCTATGCTATGAACATAGTTGAACAAGTGTCCTTTTGATAGGATGGGGCATCCTTTTGATATATACCAGAGAGTAGTATAGTTGGTTCTTGAGGTAAAGCAATTCCTAAATTTCTGATAAACTACCATATTGATTTCCAAAGTGGCTGTGAAAGTTTGCACTCCCACCAGTAAGGGAGGAGTATTTCTCTTTCTCCACATCCTCTCCTGCATGAACTGTCACTTGTGCTTTTGATCCTAGCCATTCTGACAGGTATAAGATGAAATCTTAGAGTCATTTTGATTAACATTTCCCTGATGACTAAGGATGTTAAATATTCCTTTAAGTGCTTCTTGGCCATTTGAGATTCTTCTATTGAGAATTTTCTATTTAGATCTGCACTTCTTTTTAAATTTGGATTATCTGATTTGTTGACATTTACTTTTTTTAGCGTCTATATATTTTTGGAAATTAGCCCTTTGTCATATGAGAAATTGATGAAAATCTTTTCCCATTCTGTAGGCTGTCATTTTGTCCTTTGCCTTACATAATCTTTTTGTCATTTGCCTTGCATAAACTTTTCAGTTTCATGAGCTCCTATTTATTAATTGTTGACCTTAGTTTCTGCACTTTTGGTTCAGAAAAATTGTCAGTAGGGTTCAAGGTTATTCCCTACTTTCTTTTCTATTAGGTCCACTGAGTTTATGTTGAGGTCTTTGATCCACTTAGATTTGAATTTTATGCAAGGTAATAGATATGGATCTATTTGCATTTTTCTACATGCTGATATTCACTTAGACCAGCATCATTTATGGAACATGCTTTCTTTTACCCATTGTATTATTCTTGCTTCTTTGTAGAAAATTAGGTGTTTATGGGTATGTGGATTTATGTCTGGCTCTTCAATTTGACTTCATTAATTAACCTGTCTTTTTATATCAATATCATGTAATTTTTATTACTATAGCTCTATAGTAGAGCTTGAAATCAGAGTTATACCTCCAGATGTTCTTTTATTCTGCAGATTTGTTTTAGCTCTCCTGAATTTTTTGTTTTTCCATATAAAGCTGAGTATTGTTCTTTAAAAGTCTGTAAAGAATTGTGTTGAGATTTTGATGGGGATTGCATTGAATCTGTAGATTGCTAATAGGACAGTCATTTTTACTATGTTAATCCTACCAATTTGTGAACATGGGAAATCTTTCCATCTTCTGATATCTTCTTCAATTTCCTTTGCAAAGACTTGAAGTTCTTCTCATACAGTTTTTTTCACTTGCTTTGTTAGAGTTACCCCAGATATTTTATATTATTTGTAGCTATTTTTCCATGACTTCTTTCTCAGACTAATTTTCATTTGTATATCAGAGGGCTACTGATTCTTTTGAGTTAATTTTGTATCCATCTACTTCACTGTAGGTGTTTAACATCTGTATGAGTTTCCTAGCAGGATTTGTGAAATGGTGCCAGTTAACCTGCTATATTGGTTAATGCTCTGGACTTTGAAGTCTTCACTTCTAATAATATTCCTGGCATAATGCTATCATGCATTTCTAAAATACTATTGATAATTTATATTAACACAGCATGTTAATCATTGACCTACAAAGATATCCAGATCTTCATTTTATAACATGTGTATGGTACTTGATAAGCTAAGATAGGCTTTTTAGATGTGATTAATTTGAGAGAGGAATATTAGACTGAATTATCCTTATTAGAGGAGGATTGAGCATAAGAACCAGAGAGAGGAGATGTAAAGATAGAAGCAGATAATGAGAGAGGAAAGATGCTACAAGCTTAATACTGAAGATGGAGGAAGAAGAGAGCCATAGCAAGGGATATCACTGCCCTCTAAGAACTTGATATTGGAGTCTCTTTGGTGTTGGAGGCTCTATAAGCCTCAGAAGAAGCTCACCTGGCCAGTAGGAATAGGGATTCATCTGGTACTGACTCAGTACAATGTTATACCCTTAAACATATGGCAAAGTGATACAAGATCAAATAGAAACGACTAGACCACCATATTGTTTTTAAGAAGACCCAGGAAGTATCTTCCTCACCTTTGACATTTCTGTGAGGAAAGCATCAATGAAGTCTCTCGGCTCATCAGGGTTCCAATCTTTCTGATGACTGTGCATCATGTGGAACACAAACAGTTTCAGTTTTTCCCAGTTTCTAAAAACTGTTTGATGTGATCCAGGAAGATATTTCATTATGGATGGAAAGACATTGTAGAGCTTATAAAAAAAATAAGATAATCTTAGAGATAGAGTGGAGCAATTTTTCTATATTTCTGAACAATCTTGTCCTTCCCTCTGTTTCTTTTAGTGGAACTTTGGGACCATCTTGGTTTCTGGTTTCCCTGTTCCCACTGCATATACAGGTGTTTATCTGTGACATGTAAAATATATGAAGAACCAGGCCAGTTTTCACTAGCCCAGCTCCTTGCTCCCTGGTCTACACTATCATCTCTCCTGTCTGAATTCTTGCATGCTATTCAATTGTTTTTTATTCATGCTTTCTCAGATTATTTTGCAAATAGATCCCAGATAGAACATTTACCAATTTCATCACATGAATTCACTCCTTGTGAAACCATCCACTGCACTCATAATTGGACATGGTGTGTTGCACCTGTAAGTCCTACAGAAATGGAACCCTCCAAGTCTTCATCATTATCCATGTTTCTCTACATCCTCCAATCATGTTTGCAGCTATGATCATATTGAGGGCATTTCTTTTTCAGGTCTAAGCAGTTAGTATTCACGGTGACTAGAAAGTATCTCTGAATTGAACATGATCCCTGTCCTTCATTTCATTAAAGTAATGCTCAAAAGTCACATCCTTGGAGCTCTGATACTTGATTACAGACATAGGCTTCTTTCTGATCCTTTTTCAGGATTTATTTTTCTCAGGAAAATTACCGCTAATGTGTACTGTGTGGGATGCTGTGTATGCGGATGTCTCCAACGTAACTTAATTTCCATATGGTGAGATAGAAATCTTTACTGAAGTAAAGAGGATGATGAATAAAGTTTCAATAATATTTAGTGGGAAACAGCATAGCACAGTGTAAAATCAGCAATACTTAAAATGAGGTAAATGTCTAGTTGTTACTTCTGCTACCTTTAGGTTTGATAATAGTTTTAATAATATTAATAATTTTAATATTCTTAATAATACTCAAGTATTCCAATCTTTATTGCTACCAGCAATATTACTGATAAAACTAAAACATGTACATATTTAATATTATTCATATTGATAAATTATATATCAGTGTTTAATATTAAGTAATATTAACTTTGTACTCTTTACCAGTGAAATGTCACTCTCTCTGTACACCAAATGTTATGACACAAAAAGCATTACACAGAGGTGTGGTAAATTACTGTCTACTTTTGCTTGAATACTTTTGTACCAGGTTTCAGACATATGTTTCATTATTTTATATGTAGAGGGCCATTGTGAAAATTAATGGACATGTGCTTTTGTAGTGTCTATCAAAGTGTCTCATTTAATTTTTTATGTCAAGAATATTTATCATTTCACTCTTTACTGCCTCTCTATTCTTTCTAATATTTCCTCTCCCTGGTACATAATCTATAAGTTGACTGGGCACTCGCTGAACTTTATTGACTTCCTAGGTTCTGCTTACTAGGTGGAAAGCAAAGGGGCTGCTGAACTTGTAAATTCCACAAGTAAGAGTTAAAACAAGGAACATAAAATACAATTAAGTACAACACATCAAATTTGTGCTCCTTTTGTCTATAAGACATGCTAATCAATTCATCAAATTTTAATGAGAGCATCCCTGAACTTGAGGGAAAAGTGCTGTGGGTAGAGGATAAGTGAGAATAAATACACTTTGAGTCCATTACAGAGAAGTGGATGCACAAAAACAGAAGGTCACCAAGGGAAAGGGAACTTTTGAAGGACTAGTAATTGTGCTTCAGATCCATCCTCTCTGGAACCCTTGTGTACTCAAGTACACTAAACCAGCAAGGAGAAGGTGACTGAAGCAGTATTATACACAGAAGAAGATCAAAAGCAATGTAAATCATGCAGACACAGGACAGACTGAAGTACATAGAGTGGCTGAACTAGTGAGAGGTATGCAGGAATCTTGTTTTGATTAAGAGAATCAACAAGTCAACCAGTAACAGTAATAGAGAAGAAAACAAAGACTAAATACAAATTTAACCAACCAGAAAACCACTTCAAAATTAAAAGAATTGATACATTGTTTAATATAAATTTTGAGTGTCAATGGCTCCAACATACACACTTACACACACACACACAGGGAGAGAGAGAGAGAGAGAGGAAGGACATAGACTAGATGAATAAATGAAGACTAAAGAGTTGTTTCTAAGAGATATACTGTACAGGCAAGGGCACCCACAGACTGAGAGTAATTAGAGAGAAAATAAGCAACCATCAAGCAAAAGAAAATTTAAAACACAGTTCTAGCTATCCTGGTATCTGGGAAAGTAGATTTCAAGTCCAAAATAGCTGAAAGTGACTTATAAAAAGTCACTATACATTAATAAAGAGAACAACAATTCAATCAGGACAATTGTATCTAAATATGACTCAGACCAAATTCAGGCCTTCTAATTTCATGTAATCAACAATAATAAAAATAAAATGTCAAAGGAGTCCTGAGGTAATACAGAGTGATTTAAGTAAGCTGCTGTTGTTTCTAGATAGCTCCTCCACAGTGAAAATCAAAAGAAAAGAAAGAATCAAGTTACAGTGTAGATAAAACTGTCTTAAGAGATATCTAGAGGGTAATTCTTCCAACAGAAACATACACATAGAACCTTATCTAAAATGGAATACATTCTATACCACAAATGAGCTCTTACCAGATACAAAAGAAATAAATGTTATTTCTGAGCTGAAAAAGTACAATAGCAATAGACATACTGAAGAGACGCCAACCCTACACAAAGAACTATAGGCAACTAAGGAATATTTAGAATAAGTGAAAACATCTTCCCAGAGAAGAGCCCAACAATTGGCTATCCAATCCCAGATGATCATCCTTAAAAACATACATATAAGCAAGTTTATAAAGACTAAGCCCGTAGTATTATGTATTTAGGAATATATATTGTTAGAACATATGCATATGAATCAACAATTCATGAAAAATTGAGGCTGTGAATGTGAAAGAGGGCAAGGAGGGTTACTTTAAAGCATTTGGAGAAAAAATAAAGTATTTGGAGAAATGAAAGGGAAGGAAGGGATCATATAATTATGTTATAATCTTAAAAATATAATAAATAACTTTTAAAAAATTCACACTAAAAAAGATCCAAATGAGTGGATGTGTTCACTTGAACATCGGCACCATAATATTCATGAATATATTATTCTTAGTACCCCAAACCTAGGAAGAGCTCAAATACCTAACCACAGAGAAAATGACAAGAAGTTCAGACACTACAGTGACTACAAAGAGGAATCTTGAAACAAGTTGATGGGCTCGAAAGTGACTCTGAGGTAGGAAGAGAGAGGCACAGAAGGAGACCATCTGTGGTCTCCAATGATGAGATTGCTGTTTGTTTTTAAAAAAGGAATTTCCAAATACTTGTATATGTACCAATGTAAATATTAAAACAGTCCATATAAATGTTAGACATGTTTTTATATGCAAAGTTCTTATATTGCAAATAGGTTTGTATCAAATTCAACTTTTAAGACTTCTTATATATTAGCTTCCAAAAGTCTCCAAAAAAAATAAAAATCTTTCTGTTTTTTAATCAGTCACAATCCAATATTGTTTCCAAAATATGTGAAGGCAAAAAACTTACCAGGCACATCATTGATGTCTCCAAACATGTGGCCTCATCTAATAACCTCAGCAGCTCCTGAAACTGACCATCTTTATATCCAAAGCGCTCCCCAAAGGTGATGGAGCAAATGACATTGGAAACTGCATTGTTGATCTTGAAGTGAGGGTCAAAAGGCTGTCCTGGAGGTGGGGAGAGGGCATCTGTCTTTCAAAGGTATTGGGTAGTTTCTGTTCCTCTTAACTCCCCCCAACTCTCTCTGCCTCCTTCCTTCCTTCCTTCCTTCCTTCCTTCCTTCCTTCCTTCCTTCCTTCCTTCCTTCCTTCCCCCTTCCTTCCTTCCTTCCCCCTTCCTTTCTTTCTTCCTCCTCTCCCTTCGTTCTTTCTTTTTCTTCTTTCTTTATTTTTTCTTTACAAAGATTCCACACTATATGATATAAAATATGCACAGTAGAGCATGATATGAAAAGCTCAGCTCCAGCCCTCTGCAGGAAACCTGAAACAATTCAAGGTCTTTGTCAACATCTGTGAAGTCACATAGAGAACCAGACTTTAAGTGCTACAATTTGTTTAATGACCCAATTGTGTGCTTAGCTGTAGAACTCCTTGGGCAAGAGGATTACTAAATGGTCTCTGCTCAGTACTCAGTGCTAGCACACTGCAGAGCAAAGACTAAAATTTATGCAATAAGTATCTTTTCAGTGAATGAAAGGGCCATAGCCTTCTGTACTGCCCTGTGAAATGCTCACCTTCCTCCTCTCCTATGGCTTCCACGAGATGGAGGGCCTCCTCCTGTATGCGCTGCTCTAAGCTCTTCTTTCCCAATCCAAAGTTCTTGAGTGTCATTAGTGCAAACCTTCTTTGCTCCTTCCATGTCTGGCCATTGGACATGATCAATCCTGGAAAAAATACATTCAGAATTATGGCATTTTGATTTGGGCTTAAAAGTACCAGAAAGACTGTATTAGACATGTATACAGAGGAAAAGAAAGCCCAGTATGGGAATTGATAGCTGTCTATAGATAATCTCAATGCAAGTGACTAACATGTTCTGGTGATTTGGAACAGCACATAATTTTGTAAGTACTTCTTATGTAGTATATAATTTTATATTGATAGAAACTCTACAGGTTTATTACCAACTAGTAAATGTCCATTTCAATTGGTGAAACACTGAGGTATGATAATAAATTCTAAAGTAATCTTTGAACAACAAGCAGGTGGACATCCAGGTGTTCAAGTTTCCCTGGTTCTAAAGCCCCAAATTGATTAGTAGAAATATGTCTATTTATGTCACAATGCATAGCAGGAATGCACTCATGGATAAGACAAGGCACACATTACTTATAAAGCAATAAAGGCACTATAAGAGAGGTTCTGGCAGAGACATACTTGAAAGATGGTAAAATGCCTGAAGAAGTTAAGAAGGATGAGTATTCCTCTCTCTCTCTCTCTCTCTCTCTCTCTCTCTCTCTCTCTCTCTCTCTCTCTCTCTCTCACACACACACACACACACACACACACAGGTGCAGGAGAGGAGGAACATGCTGCTGGGGTTAGCATCCACCATGTCTCAGCACACATACAATGCCACACTTCTGTCTATATCTTACCTTTCAGAACAATGTTAAACTCTTTAACATTTAAAGTTCTGGATTCCTTCTTTCTCTGTGTGTTCTTTCATCAAGTCAGTCATTTATTTTCTGAAACTTCCCCTTCTATACTGGGTCATTCAGCTACAGATTTTCTTCCCAATTCTTTGACAGAAATTTCCAATGACTTTTGTTGTTGTATTTTAACTATCAAATCTCAAAACATTGGAGTTTTTAAGAATAGTTCTAATAACATCCTTCTACACCAATTTTGTCTCAGAAAATCCAGTGAACTCCTATAATTTAAATAACCTCTTATGATAGTCAAGCTGTAGTTTTGTCCTAGGAGGAAAATAAAATACTCCTGGATCATGCATGTTACTATAAATGTTGCCAGCTACAGAAATTTACACTCAGTACATATATGACAGAAGTCCTTATCACATGTCTGAAGTTCTCAAATAGAAGTCACCATCACTAATCACCTTTTCTTTTGCCATTGTTCTCCCTGCATCACTCATGGCTCCTGCAGTCTCCCGAGAACCCATTTCCCTGCAGCTAAGACATATGCCATGATGGCTTCTCTCTTGAATGACTTCAGTCCGTATGGCTTTAATGCCACCATCCCAATATAACCTGCTGTCATTTTTTTTGTCATATTGACTGTTCTAGCTCCTTTTATAATTACAGTGGTGATTTCTTTGCTATCGTTCTTCTGTTCTCTACCTGGCATCCTAAATATGCCTCAAGATGTGCAGTATTTGATCTTTTTCTCCTAACCAAAACCATTTAAGAGCTTCTCCTGCTGTTATGATGAAAACCAAGAGCTGGGATCTTTCTTATCAACCTCAATAATTTTATGTCCACTTAAATATATCCTTCAGGTATTATACTTGCCACACTGGATCCTTGCAGTTCTTCAAGATCCTTGCTTTCTTGTGACTTCAAGCATATTCTATCTCTATTGAGTACTTTTCTCATATTATTCAATGAATACCATTATTTCAAAAGCTTTTCCTGAATCCTAAGCCAACTTGGATGTCTTTGATAAATGCTTTATTATTGTAGCATGACAGGATTTTAATCAGTATAGTTAACTGATTCAGACTTTCTTGTTGTATGAATTATGTGTTATACAAGAATGATTTTTATTTACTCTGATCAGTATTAATCAATTAGGCTGATGACTCTGCCTCTCCTAGCAGACAATGTAGTCAAAGTCACACCATTAATGGTTGATCTTTTCAAGGAGCAATTTGAAATGGATAAAACTGAAGCTTTTATAGGTTAATAGAGATGAAGTCTGTTTTCCACTGGAAACACATAACTTGGTTTCATGATCGCTTTGCGTACTCATGCTAGTCTATCCTCACACTGTCTGGAACGCTAGAGATCCCTGAGTGGCATGGCTTCAGTGGTGTAGGTTAAGGAGCCATAAGCAAGAAGAGCAGCCGCAGGAGGAAGCTCACTCACATCCATTCTCCTAGGGCAGAGGACTGGAGTGGAAAAAGGGAACTGAGGGCCTAGTGTGTCTGGCTGTGGAAGGAGCTGCCCTTACTTCCTACCCATGCATCTGTAGTTAGCCTACAGTGCACGTGGTTTCTTCAAGTCGCTCTTACAGGGATACAGTGCAAGTCCTCTGACGGTTGCTTTCATCTAGGGTATAATGCATCTAGCTGACTTTGAAGATAACATTTCATGAAGGGTTTAGTTTATGGGAATGTTATAAAATTACAGACATAGAGGTACTTTTATCACATCATAAAACACCTTATACTGTACTAGAAACAATATTATATGCACTTTTAAAAAATATTCATACATGTGCAATACTGGTTGATCATATCCCTTTTCCACTCTTTCTAAAACTCTTTCGGGAACCTCTCTTCACATGGGTCCCATCAGCTATCAAAATTCATGTGCTTTTAAAAAATATCCTCTACAGTTAATAGTGTTGCCAGTTAAACTTACCATTGTCATTAAAGACACGTTTTCTGAGAGGTGTAATGGGGCGTTTCAAAAAGTTTTTTTCCATGTGAGTAAAAGCTTCTTTGATTAAGGGCAGTCCAGTTATGATCACTGAAGGGATGTTACCAAAATCCAGGCTAATTAGGTTTCCATACTTCTTCACAAACTGAAAAATATTTCAATAGTCATGGTCAAGTGTGTCTGTGTTAGGTTGTCAAGGGATGGCAGATGTGTGTGTCTAATGGGACTCATTTTGAGAGGTCTCTATGTGACTGAATTGAGGGACGCACCTTGTTCTTTGGTTTCTGAAAAGGTTTTCTCCTCCTCTGAACTAAATTCAAATTCAACTTAAACTGGAATTTACTCTACGAAAATCATTAATATAGGATATTATGAACTGAATGAGCATCTATAATGTACTACTAAAGGAATGTAAAATGATGGAAGTGTCAAAAAATATGCCAGGTCTTGACTCTGTCCCCAAACCCTCTTATTCCCCCTCCCCCTGTAACCTCAGTGGAACTCTGAAACATAGGCTGCAAATTCACAGAGAGGACCAAAAGGTGAGAGACCACCCACCTGGTGGGACATCTCATTTTCTAGGCCCTCTAAACCACAGCAAAACCCCAGAAACCTTCTGCACTCGATTCAGCTTCTCTAGCCAACCAACAGGCAAGCTTCCTTCAGGTAGGATGCTCCAACATGCCCATCCCATCGATGGAACTGTAAGCTACAAGTTCTACTCTGCCCCCAAATCCTCCTATCCCCTCCAACCTCAATGGAACTCAAAAACACAAGCTGCAACTAACATAAAGGACTAAGAGAACAGACAAAGGGAGCAGGTCAAAAGAGCAGGCCAAGAGAGACCTCAATGACTCCCTGAGACACAGGCAGCAACAATACAGAGCAGATCAATAACAGTTCCTAAAGACACAGACAACCACTACAAAGATTAGATCAAGAGGCAAAGACACTACCGACACTAATTAGAGGAAGAAATGAGTAGGCACCAATGCAAGAATTCATTCAACAACCTAAAAAGCAACATGGAAACACTAGAACCCAATGGTCATAGGACAGGAAGACTTGATGATCCTAACCCAGAAGAAGTAGAAGAAGAAAACATCACTTTATGAGGATGAGGGAAACCTTTAAAGAAGAAATGAAATATCCCCTTAAAGAAATGAAGGAAAATGCAAAAAAAAAATCTCTCAAAGAAACCCAAGAAAACTAAGAAAAAAACAATCAAACAGATGAAACAAACATTTCAAGACTTGAAGACTGAAATAGAGGCAATAAAGAAAACACAAACTGAGGGAATTTTGGATATTGAAAATCTGGGTAAACAAACAGGAACTACAGAGGCAAGCATAATCAACAGAATACAAGAGATAGAAGAGAGAATCTTGGGTATTGAAGATACTCTAGAGGAAATATATTAATTGGTCAAAGAAAATATTAAATCCAACAAATTCTTAATATAAAACATCCAGGAAATCTGGGACACCATGAAAAGACCAACCCTTACAATCATAGGGATAGAAGAAGGAGAATAACTCCAGCTCAAAGGTGCAAAACATATATTCAACAAAATCTTTCCAATGCAATCCAATAAAAGACCCGGATACTAATCCACATACCTATATGAACACCTGATTTTTGACAAAGAAGCTAAAATATACAATGGAGAAAAGAAAGCATATTCAACAAATTGTGCTGGCATAACTGGATATCAACATACAGACGAATGCAAATATATACTTATCTATCCACATTTACAAAACTCAAGTCCAAATGGATTAAAGACCTCAATATAAATCAGACTATAGTGAACATGATAGAAAAGAAAGTGGGAAGTAGCCTTCAATGCATGGGCACAGGAGACCACTTCATAAATATAACACCTGTAGCACAGACACTGGGAGCAACAATAAAATAAATGAGACCCCCTGAAACTGTGAAGCTTCTGGAAAGCAAAGAATACAGTAAATAAGACAAAAGGCAACCTACTGAAAAAGCTCTTTACTGACTACACATAACACAGAGGACTGATCTCCAAAATATATAAATAAGCCAAGAAATTAGACATCAAATTTCCAAATAATCCAATCAAAAAATGGGGTACAGAACTAAACAGAGAATTCTCAACAAAAAAAAATCTCAAATGAGGGCTGGAGAGATGGCTCAGAGGTTAAGAGCATTGCCTGCTCTTCCAAAGGTCCTGAGTTCAGTTCCCAGCAACCACATGGTGGCTCACAACCATCTGTAATGGGGTCTGGTGCCCTCTTCTGGCCTGCAGACAACAGAATATTGTATTGTATATATAATAAATAAATTTAAAAAAAAGAAAAAAAGAAAAAAAAATCTCAAATGACTGAAAGACACTTAAGGAAATGTTCAACATCCTTAGCCATCAGGGAAATACAAATCAAAATGACTCTGAGATCCCATCTTATACCTGTCAGAATGGCTGAGATTAAAAACACTAATGATAGCTTATGCTGGAGAAGATGTTGAGTAAGGGGAACACTACTCCATTGCTGGTGGGAATGTGCACTTGAACAACCTCTCTGTAAATTAGTATGGTGATTTATCAGAAAGTTGGGAATCATCCTACCTCAGGACCCAGCAATACCACGTTTGGGTCTATACCCAAAGGATGCTCAATCATACCAAAGGAAATTTAACTATGTTCATAGCAGCATTATCTGGAATAGCTAGAACCTAGAAACAACCTGGATGCCCCTCAACTGAAGAATGGATAAAAAATTATGGTATATTTACAAAATGGAGTACTACTCAGAGGTAATAAAACAATGACATCTTGAAATTTGCATGTAAATGGAACTAGAAAAAAATCCAGAGTGAGGTAACCCAGACCCAGAAAGATGAACATGGTATGTACTCACTCATAAGTGGATGCTAGCCATAAAGCAAAGGATAATAAGCCTATAGTCCATTACCCCAGAGAAGCTAAGTAACAAAGTGAACCCTAAGAAAAACATATATAGAGCCCCCTGGAAATTTGAAATACACAAAATCACCTGACAAAATTGGGAACATGGGGGTGGGGGAAATGGAGGGCAGAAAGGGAAAAGGAGGGGGAAAAGGGAGGGAGGAAGAGAACTTGAGGGAATGGGGTAGTTGAGATGAAGGAAGGACAGAGATGAGAGCAAGGAAAGAGATATTTTTGATTGAGGGAATGATTATGGGACTAGCAAGAAACCTGACACTAGAGAAATTCCCAGAAATGACCCTAGCTAAGATCCTAAGCAATGAAGGAGAGAGTTCCTGAACTGGCCTTGTCCTGTAGTCAGATTGATGAATATCTTAAATGTCACCATAGAACCTTCATCCAGCTACTGATGGAAACAGAGGCAGAGATCAACAGCAGAGCATTGGGCTGAGCTTCAAATGTCCAGCTGAAGAGTGGAAAAAGAAAGAAGATGAGTAAAGAAGTCAAGTCCATGATGTAGACACTCACTGAAACAGTTTACCTGAGATAATGGGAGCTCACCAACTCCAGCTGGACAGGGAGGAACCAGCACAGCACCAAACTAGACCCTCTGAATATGGGTGACAGTTGTATGGCTGTGGCAGACTGAGGGGACACTGGCAGTGGCACCAGGATTTATCCCTACTGCTTCTACAGGATTTTTTTGGGAACCCATTCTCCTTGGATGTATACTTTGATCAGCCTAGATATAATTGGAGGACCTTGGCCCTTCCCCAAAGCAATGTACCTTACCCTTTCTGAGGAGTGGATGTGCGGGAGGAAGGTAAATGGAATGGGTGAATGGGAGGGACTGGGATTTGGGATTGGTATATAAAACAAAAAAAAGGTAGTTTGTTTTCTTTTTAAAATAATAAAATGAAAAAATATGCAAGGTCTCTACCTGAAGCATCCTATGTCTACTGAAGGCAAAGAAAAAGACTCATTTCTTTTTATCCGTTCTTTGGTTAAGAGGCACCTAATTTGTTTCCAGGTTCTGACTATTACAAATAATGCTGCTATGAATATAGCTGAACAAATGTCTTTGTAATATGATTGAGCATCTTTTGGGTATATGTCCAAGGGTGGTATTGCTGGATCCTGAGGTAGGTTGATTCCCAGTTTTCTGAGAAACGACCATCCTGATTTCCAAAGTGGTTGTACAAGTTTGCATTTCCACCAGCAATGGATGAGTGTTCCCCTTACTCTACTTCCTCTCCAGAATAAGCTTTCATTGGTGTTTTTGATCTTAGCAATTCTTACAGGTAGGTATAAGATGGTATCTCAGAGTCATTTTGATTTGCATTTTCCTGATGGCTAAGAATGTTGAACAGAGTACTACTCAGTGGTAAAAAAAAAAAAATGACATCTTGAATTTTGCATGCAAATGGATGGAACTAGAAAACACCATCCTGAGTGAGGTAACCCATACCCCAAAAGATAAATATGGTATGTACTCACTCATAAGTGGATTCTAGCTATAAACAAAGGATAATGAGCCTATAGTTCATGATCCTAGAGAAGCTAAGTAACAAGGTGAACCCTAAAAAATATATAGATCCAACTGAAAAGTCAAAATAGACAAGATCACCTGACAAAACTGGGAACATAGGTGTGATGGGGAGAAGGGAGGGTGGAAGGGGAAAAGGGGGTAGAAGGGGAGGGATAAGAGGAACTTGAGGGAATGGGATAGTTGAGTTGGAGGAAGGACAGAGATGAGCAAGAAAAGAGATATTTTATATTGAAGGAGCCATTATGGGGTTAGCAAGAAACCTGACTCTAGAGAAGTTCCCGGGAATCCACAATAATGACCGCAGCCAAGACCCTAAGCCACAGATGAGAGGGTGACCTAACTGGCCTTGCCCTGTAAACAGACTGATGAATATCTTAAATATCATTATAGAACCTTAATCCATCAACTGATATAAACAGAGGTAGAGACCCATAGTGGAGCACTGGGCTGAGCTGCCAAAGTCCAGTTGAAGAGTGGGAGGAGTGAGAATATAAGCAAAGAGGCCAAAATCATAATGGATACACCCACCAAAACAGTCTACTTGAGCTAATGAGAGCTCAGCAACTCCAGCTGGACAGGGATGGCACAATCATAGAACTAAATTAGTCCCTCTGAATGTGATTGACAGTTGCATGGCTCGGGCAGACTGAGGGGCCACTGGCAGTGGCACCAGGATTTATCCCTACTGCTTGTGCTGACTTTTTGGGAACCTATTCTCTTTGGATGGATACCTTGCTCAGCCTAGATATAGTAGGAAGGACCTTGGACCTTCCCCAAAGCAATGTGCCTCATCCTCTCTGAGGAGTGGGGAATGAAGTGAGGGGGGTAAGTGAAGGGAATGGGAGGAGGGAAGGAGGGAGAACTTGAATTGGTATGTATAATGGAAAAAGATAGTTTTCTTTTTTAAAAAATAAAAACATAGAAATTTTTAAAAAGTAAAAGACTCATGTGACCAGACAAGGCCTGAGGGAAGTCTGTCCATGTTTTTTACAGCTTTCTTGGACTACTTAGAAAACCAAATGTCTTTTATTTAGAGGATAATGCCATATTCACAACATCTGCTAGACATGAGATGCATGTGTGTAAATAATGAGACTAACACTGAGGGCAGTCCATGCACTGGTGTGTGGAAAAGACACCTTGACGTAAAAGGAATGTTTCAGCACTTTTTTCTTTATCTTCACTTCACCAAACTCCAATTCACTTCAGAGTTTGAAATGTCTTCTTATACTTTCATTCATGCATTCACCAATATGCACTGAGTGAGCACCAGTGTTTCTCTGGAAGTGTTTTAAAAAAGCAAGGTCTCTAACCTGGAATCTAGTGAAGGCAGGAAATTCAAGTCAGTGCTCCTCAGAGAGTTCAAGTAGTCTATGTAAAAGTCTGTTGTAGGAAACATGTAAGTCTGAGTGAAAATTACAGTATCAGTGTAGGGAAGGGAATATTCTCTGTTTAATCATTAGCAGATATGAAAAATGCAATAAAGGGTGGAGGCTAGGAGTGGAGACATCTCTGCAAATCTGGAGTGATGAAAGCATGTAGGCTCTATGGTTAACTGACTTTGGGTTCCTGGGGCAAGTGCTCTCTTCCAAGTCTCAGACCTCCCGGTTATGAAAGAGTAAAACAGCATCTCTACTCAAAGAGTACTGTGGGGTATAGTGAGAGTTTCACTATGAGAAGCATTGTTTAGTTCCAGGCACCCAGCCACCCACTGCATCTCTGACAAATGAATGAGCTTTGTGTTCAAAGGCTTGAAGACACAAATGCATGTCAAGAGCCTACCAATCCCAGACAGCCACACAAACTGAGTAGGTATTCAGTATGCTTTGTGCTTTACCTAGTTATGGATAACTGTTCTACTTTAGCTAGAATTTTCTTCACCACTATGAAAAGGCAAATAAATTGTAAGCGGAGTAATCTCAGCATATCATATTGAAGGCAAATGCATTAATGTAGAGATGTCCATAGGAGCTTAGAGTTTAGTGGAAGGTAGCTTGGGGAGCAGACACAAGGACAAGGAGGTCGATTAGGAGAGGAGCGATATGCACTCATATGTAGACATGCCTAATGTATTAAACATTGTTTGGTTTGAACGACGTTATGCGATCAATATCAAGGCTCCTTCCACCTGTGTTCTCAAGAGTCTAAACTATGTAGAGCCAAGCTTTAATTCTTGTGTAACTGCAGTAGTGTCAAACAGAAGGGTTCAATTCCTCCAGGTATCTGTGGTCTTCTACCCCATCTCCATGCACTGTCACCCTATCCTTAACTTTGAGACCAAGACCTGAACCCATGGAAACAGTGTCAAAACATATGTCATGATTTGGTCTCATCTGAGAATCTTGCACCCACATTGAAGATAACCTAGACACAGTCTTCCCTTTGTTATTTATCCATAGGCCTTAATAATTTCATTTAGCCTCAATCAGTCTACTCTATCTTGGCCATAAGTGCAGAACCAATAAGTGAATGTATTTTACTTTAAGATCTATCAGTATTGAATGCATGGCTATCCAGTAAATTTCTAATTTCATTTTGAATTCCTATGAAGGAGTTCTGAAAACAACTGAAAATTTGGTTTAAGGTAAATTGCTGCTCTCTGGCAATGTGTACCACCTAGATTTTGTAGTTGAATTTGAACTTGAGAAGGATCCAAAGGCTAAGTTCTGAGGTAAGTGACTTTCTCCATTTTTTCTTTTTCTTTCTTTCTTTTCTTTTTTCTTTTTTTTTTGGTTTTTTGAGACAGGGTTTCTCTGTATAACAGCTCTAGCTATCCTTGAACTAGTTCTGTAGAAGAAACTGTCTTCTGAGTGCTGGGATTAAAGGTGTGTGCCACCATTGCCTGGTGCCTTTTTCCATTTTTATCAGCTCTTTGATTATGTATAATTCTAGTTCAGTAGAATAGTAGAATTATATCAATAATTTTATATTAGTACCAATCAAGTGAAGATCAGCAAGTCAATCGGCCTCTGAATTTCTAGCCTTATGATTCTCAAATGTGTCAGTTCTGTCTTCAACTGTCTCATGTGGATTAAATGACCCAGGTGATCTTTCAGGACAAGTCATAAGACAGGGCATGTTTTTCACTATGAAACATTAAGTCAATAAAAAATAATTTTAAAAGCGTATAAAAGAAAGATAGGGCATGGGTGGAGTGATGGATCAGTGGCAAGGAAAGTTGCTCTCCAAGATGATCTGGGTTCTATTCCCAGCACCCACATGACTGCTCACAACTCCCATTCCAGGGGATCGAACACCCTCTTCTGGCCTCTGTGGGCCCCAGGCACATATGCAATGTACAGACATACATGAGAGTAAATTATTCATATACATAATTTTTTAAATATAAGCTAGTCCAGAAGGCTAAAACAGGATTAAAAATGGGACTAATAATAGAAAAATTTAGAACAATGAATTAAAATATGAGATATAATATTGAAGGAAAGCAATAAGACAGGACATCAATAGGAGGAATGAGATCTGTAAATGTAGTATAAAGAAAGAAGGATCAGCAGAGGGAGTGTTTAGAAGAAAAAGAAATTGCATTCCAAAGATTAGTGAGACAAGACACTGAGCAACGAAGAGCAGCTTGAGAAAGATTCCACTATATCAAAGTTCTTAGACTTAAGAAAGAACAAAACATTGTCATCCAGAAAGAAAATGAATTAACTTTCCCATAAGGAGTAAATAAGAAGGTTATTAGCCTGAATTCTTAAAACATTGGGCAGTGAGATATGTATTTGTGTGTGTGTGTGTGTGTGTGTGTGTGTTCCTAATGGGCACAAGAAACCCATAATCTCTGTTTATTTATCAAGGTGAGCTATTCTGTCATCCATCTACTTAGTATACTTAAGAGAAATGAAACTATACATAGTGTGTTTGTCAGATCATAATGGGATAACAACGGAGATCTTTCATACAAAGATATTAAAACCAACTTTTTGGCAACAAAGGGTCATGTGTCATAAGTGAGGGCACAGGTTAGAAAGTAGCTCTACTGGCTGGGTTAGCCCACAGCCAGCATTAGCCCACAGCCAGCATCAGCCCACAGCCAGGTCCTCCCGCCCCCAGTGCCCGGATCCCTGTTCCTGCAGCTCCGGATTGGATCTTGGCACAGCCAGACGCCCTCATCCTTTCTCACCTGCTGAACTGCCAGGTGCGACTGTTCCAAATCCAACTGGAGCAAGTTTCCCACAAAGGGCAGGCGCCAGGGCCCTGGAGGGCAGTTCTTGGGGCGCCTGGTTATTAGGTAGTTGGTCAGGAGCAGGAAAGTGACAGCAGCCAGCAGCAGAGTCCTAGGATGGAGCGCTGCCCAGATGGCAGCCACCAGGGAGCCCTCAGTGACAAACATGGCAAGAGCTGGGGCCAGTTCCCTGGGTCTCTGTCTGGTACTGACAGCAGAGACAGTCCCTCTGCTAAGTTCCACCCTGCTCCATGCAAACCACGCCCTCTCAGTCCTACCAGAGCCCTGCCCTGTGCATTGTTCATGCCATCTCCACTGGCCCCGCCCCATTTCTCTCTTCTGCCTGGGAGCCAGTACTCTGCTCATCAGTACTGGGTAATGCTGCAGGCTTCCACATAGCCCTCTGAAACTCTGTGCTTTTTCCCAGTCCACTCTCTCCTAATCCTTGCCCTGGCGCTCTTTCCTTTGCCCCAAGTCCTGTTTACCTGAAGGTACTCAGCCTTTACCCCTAGGTGCCAGGCACTGTATTCCCAGCACTGGTCCCCAGTGGGATTTAAAAGGGCTGCCTAAGAGTGGTTGCTATTTCAGAAATTTGTTTTTCTGAAGCCTTAGTGTGGCTCTGGGAACTGTGATTTACATCCCAGCAGACCCCTGGTGTATAAAGGAGCTTTTCCCAGGGCTGGCAACCTTCCTGAGAGTAGGACTCCTATAGACAGCGCCCCTGACAGCATGCCCGAGGCCTCTATCACTGAGCTCTCAAGCTCCCTCTTTTCTTCCTCCTGTCCTTTTTATACACACTTTTCACACATTTAAAATGTTTTAGCTTATTTGACAATTACAGACAATATATTTCGATCATATGCTTTTTCCTCCCCCAACTTCTCCCTGATTCCAACTACCTCCCTACCTGAACTTCATGTGCTTTCTCTTTAAAACAAAACATAAATTTTAAAACAAAATGGTGTGTGTGTGTGTGTGTGTGTTAGATGTTAGGCACCTAGAGGAAAGATGGCAGCTTTGGGAGAGTCCCTGACACTAACTGTTCTGCAGGTGTGAGTTTTGTAGAATTATCTGTTTCACTGGCAGCGTGGCAAGGTTCTGAATAGAGCAGTCAGTACCCGCCAGCAAAGAGAGTTCATTCTTCTTCTTCTTCTTCTTCTTCTTCTTCTTCTTCTTCTTCTTCTTATTATTATTATTATTATTATTATTATTATTATTATATTATTATTATTATTATTATTATTACTTTTATTGAGCTATACTTTTTTTCTGCTCCCCTCCCTTCCTCGCCCCTTCCCTTTAACCCTTTTCCATGGTCCCCATCCTCCCAGTTTACTCAGGAGATCTTATCTTTTTCCCATGTACATTAGATTCATGTATGTCTCCCTTAGGGTCCTCATTGTTGTCTATGTTCTCTAGGATTGTGAATTGTAGACTGGCTTTTCTTTGCTTTATGTCTAAAAGCCACTTATAAACGAGTACATATGATAATTGTCTTTCTGGGTCTGGGTCTTAAAGGTTATGAAGAGAGCAGTCAGTACCCTCCAACAAAGAGCAGTCCATTCTCAAAGGTTTTGAGGGGCTTGGAGTTTCCACAACAGGACGCAAAATAATTAAAAAGCAGTCTATGTTCCATGCCTCTGGCCACTTATGCAGAGAAAGAGGAACAATTTGGCCATTCGTGAGAGCTATGAGGAGAGAACGGCTGTTTCAGCGAGTGATCCAACATTTCTATTTATTTCCTGACTTCCTTACTTATTATTTTGAGACAGAGCCTCACTAAGTAGTGATGGTTGCCGTGAAACTAAGATGTTTGCCAGGCTCCCCTCAGACTCACAGAGATCCACCCGCCTTTGCCTCCCCAGGGCTGTAATTAAAGGTGTGCACCACACATCAGGCCTCACCTTTAAGCAGCATCTTATCAGAGGAGAGAGATTGTGTGTGGGGGGGGATGGGGTGTCCAGATTCCTCAGACTGCAGCAGCTGTCACATAGCAGAAAGAGGTCACTATTGGGAAGATTCTCAAACAATTCCCTCCCCATGAACTGTGCTGTGCAGTTATGAAGGTGAGGAAAGGTGTTTATTTAGAACTGTATGGGCTTTTAAAAATCTTCTTTTCATAATCGTTCTCAGGTTGGGAGCACTAATGCCAATTATTTGTGTGTTTGTAATCCTTTTGCTCAATACCACCAAGACTCGAATATATATTCTAAAAGGGGAAGATCCTGCAACTTCTCATATTCACCACTGATATCTGGCATATAATAAATTATTGATAAATGATAATAAAAATCGAATATAGTGTCATGATTGTTGATTTCAAATTCCAGTTGCATCCACCCTTACCAAGTAGAGGAAATGATTCCAATTATTTGGCTTCTGTGTGAGTATGTATGGGTGTTAGGAAAGCAATATAATTTTATCAAATAAGAAACTACCAGTTGTGGCCCACAGAAAGGGAAGAAATTTTTACCAACTCTCATCTGAAAGAGGCTACTATCCAAAATACATAAATAACTCAAAAAAAAACCTGATAGATTCTTTGCTGAGCCTTGATACAGGGAGAGGGGCTTGGTCCTGCCTCTTGGTATGCTAGAATTTGTTGATTTCCCCAAGGGAGACCTTACACTCTCTGAGGAGTGGATGGGGGAGCATGGGATGGGGCGGAAGCTGGGGTAGGAGAAGAAGAGGAATGGGGAACTGGGGTTGGTAAAATGCAAAATGAAAAAAAATAATTAAAAAATCCCTAAAACCAAATAAATTAATTAAAAAATGAGGTGCATATCTAAACAGCGATGTCTCAATGGAGGAAACTCAAATGGCTAAGAAAGACCTAAAGAATTGTTCAGCAACCTTAGCCATCAGTGAGATGCAAATTAGAACTACTTTGAGATTCCTTCTTACACCTTTCAGAATAGTCAAGATCAGTAAGACAAATGACTGCTCCTTTACATCTCTCTCTCTCTCTCTTAAAATATTTTTAGATATTTTTCATGTATATGAGTTTCTTTCTGGCACATATGTCTGTGTGCTGTATGTATACCTGGTGCCCTCTGAGTTCAGAAGAGGTCTCCTCAAATTAGAGTTAAGAACAGTTGTGAGCTGCCCTGTGGGTGCTGGGAATTGAACCTGGGTTGTCAAGAACAGGTGGCTCTTAAATGCTGAGCCATCTCTCCAGGTGCCCATCTCTTTTGAACAACAGCGACACGAATCTCCTTCATTAGGTAAATGGTTCCATATCCTGCACAGACTTCAGAATGCCAAGCTTTATTGGAAAACCAATTTCAATCTGTAAGTGTGGTACTGGTGGCATAGGGGCCCTCACCCCAGAATGCACTGTACTGCCCTCCATTGTATTAGAAGGATGTGGGCTCAGGCAACACACGACCATCTCAACAGGGCAACTCCTAGAAGATTGATATGCCCTAAAGGGGCAGAAAAACTGTAGACTCCCTGGAGTAGGAGTAGGACTGGTAGCAAAATCAAAGTGCTGAGTAGATCAAGAACAAAGCTGATGGAAGAGCAGGTGGGATAGGCTTCATTAGGGAGATGTTACAAGGGGTGGGCATCTGGATAGGAATAAGAGTGCAGAAACCATGCCCAGCCCACCTGAAAAGCAGCCAATTTGACAAGTGGACTGAGCCATAGGAACTGCCTTATGGAATCACACAATTGTTTGCCTATTAAACTTCAAGTTACCACGATCAACTGAGTGGTGAGAAGGCACATCGAGAACCTTTGTGGTAAATGACTACGAAATGCATTGCATTGTAATAAATTCTGCAATTCTGTCGCGCTCTCCGTAGAAACATAAAAAACAAAGTGGCCCCAGGTGTTTGGAGTGAGGTGGTGACACTGTGTAGCATTTCCCTCCAGGATGACAAGACCATTTCAGTGACAAAACAGAGCAGTCGTGATCACCTGCTCGATATCTTTGAAGCTTGAAACCTACTGGCATTGCTTCATGGAGATATAAGAAAGGTTCATGAGGTTGGTAAGGGCCCTGCAAAGGTTACGTGGATGGTAGACAGTTACTAGGTGGTGGGATGGGGAGGAGACTGTTCATTTGTTCAGCTGCCTGAGAATGAGTAGGAAATTTGTTGCTGAGAAATTGCCCTTGAATCACACATGGTCTTGTAAGTGCCACCAAGTAATTTATTAGTTCATCAACCTGTATCCATTCTCTGTGACCTATTGGTACCCTCTGAATCTGAACAGAATAGACAGTAGTTTCTTATGGCTCCCCATAAACTTCAGGAGACAGGCATAGTAGGAATGCATCAACCTTTGTTTCACTCCTTACTGAGTCCTGTGTCCTCAAATGTATTACAGGGACAACATTTCACACTTCCGAATCTTATTCACTCCATTAGAGTGTGAAATTTCTGCTCTCACACCACACTTTTGAAGAGAGAAACAGAAGCTTTCAGATTTAAACATCTTCTTGAAATCACATAACCCATGCGGTGCTTCACACAGATGTCCCCCATGTTTCTTCTTTGGTTCTTCACACAAAGTTTGGATCATTCAGCTTAAGTGAACACAAGAGGACAAAGGAAGGACGCTAGGAGTAGAGCTCTGGAGCTTTCTGTTGTGACTGAGATGCCTCTTTTCAGAGGAAGCAATCATTGTTACTTCTTTATCAGGTTAGACCTCACCTCAGGTCTGCCATATCCTGGACCTCCCAGTGGTTCATGTAGTCCAGCTATGTAATCAGACACACTTTTTGCAGGGGCATTGCATGTGCCTTTCTCGGTCTCTGTTCGAAGATGCCAAAGCTCCTTATTTATTTTTAATTTTTGTTGCAGCATGCCTCTGTCTATGTTTCTTTGGAGGAAAAAGGTAGAAGATCCACAGCTGGAGATCCCATTTGGAAAACACCACAGGCCTTGTAGAACAGATGCCGGGAAGAAATGAGGAAGTGAAGGGCATTCGGGCATTGGAACTGCAAAAGCAAGAAAGAAATTCTCTTTAGAAAGTTCATTAACGAGACTGTGGTATCATTCTTGAAGGGGAAACAGCCTGTTCTATTTTTTTTTTCATTTTCTGCAAACTTTCAGAAAAAAGGAACATGCTTTATACATAGAAATTTCCATTAGGTATAACAGTCACTCCCAAAGTTTCTAGTTCATTATGGTAACATAGCACTTGGCCCTGAGACCCTGTGCCTTCAGAGCTCAGACTGAGATACCAACATTTCTGTGTTTCATTAAATATTACTGTATTTTGTGTGTTCAGGTCAAGTGGAGAATTTCTAAATTACTCCGTACCATGTAAAACATGGTATTTTAGAATGCACTTTGCCTTGAGAGACTGCATGTCACAAGCAGATTTTGACTCCATTTTGAGAATGTGTACCTGGGTAGTCACATGAATGGTACCATTTGTCCAGTATGATGGAGGAAGGACAGAATGATGAATAACACTGCTAGTTAAAGAGTGCTAAGGCTATAAATTTATGAGAATAATTTCGGATTGTAAGGCATATGAGCATATTACAGTCTTATCAAGGTCACCATGTTCCCAAACATATTGGACACACCAGGTGAAGGAAAGGATGCAACGGCAGTGCCTGCACAACATAAAAAGGGAGGTGCCAGCACTGTGAGAGTGGCAGCTCCCGTTGCCCTGTTGTGGTAAACGGAGTCTCGAAAGGGCCTTAGGACTGAAAGAAGGCAAATCGAGAAACAGTCACAGGGGCTAGTCAATGTCTGGTCCAGATTTAGTTGCAAGCTAACATGTACTGTCATGACTGAAGACTGACCATGTGTTTCCCTGCAGCTCCCTGCCTCCCTTCTCCTTGCTCATTATAGCTGCCAATGTCATGTACTTTAAAATATTTGATCACAATATATAAAGCAATATACAGGACAAGGGACCCAAAACCGTATGAAACATTCAGTCGTGTGTGTGTGTGTGTGTGTGTTTAAAACTAAGTCACTATTGTTCTATTTTATCAATAAAGACTAGGGAGTCAAATTGTGGAGTAAAAACCTGCTAGCTCAGAGAGGCAGAGAAAGCACCTAGCTGCTTCCTTCTCAGTTGATACCTGAGAAAAAGCACATTCTCCTATGCTGTCTCAAACCAAAAAGACCACCAAGCTGATCATTCCTCTCTGCTCTTTCCTCTACATCTCTCTATCCATCTTTCTGACTCCCTTTTACTCTCCATAGTTACTTTCTATCAGCTGACTGCTTGCTCTACCTATTGACCTATGGAATGCTGTTTTTATTTAATTCTGTTTACAATAAGCAGAAACTCTTGGGGTGAACCACAACACAACTGGAAACAGGTTTTTCCAGTAATAACATAATTTTTGCTTTCACAGCATGATCAAAATTTCCCCCTGTTTGCATAAAAAGGGAAAATTTTAACTCTAACATAGTAAAACTTTTTACCATAATGAAGGTATTTCTGTCAACCTTTCCACAATGTCCAACTTTGTTGTATTGGGCAGTCTTATGAATAAGTATTTATGAATTCAAATTTCTGTAAAATATTCATATCAGTCTCATATGAACTCACCAATTTAATGTCCTGAGCAGTTTGTAGTCTGAAGCTGATCTTCAGGTGATATTGTCTATTTAATTGCCATCAGGGCTAGGAAGAACACAGCAGTCAACCCAAAGGTGTCCACCTTTTGCACAGAATCTGGAGGCAGAAGTAGGATGGGTGCTCTAGTCTGGGGTCCAAGTGGGGATTTCAGGCAGGTCAGCTGGAGACAGGCAATACCACTTGGCAAATTTGCTCTTTTTTCTTGGGACAGTTTCTCTTGATAGTTCATACTTTATTTTTTTCAGATGTTTCACTTGTCAAATGGTTTATGTATTCCTTAGTTGGATGCCTTTATTCTCCTGGAAAGAAAAAATAAAAACCTTGTCCTGATCCTAAATCTGGGAGTGTATAGGGGGGTTTCCTTTTTTTTTGGCAGGTTATATCTTTCCTGGGGCAATTTTCTTTTGACAACAGAAAAGGTATTATCTTTCAATTAAATTTTTTTCTTTAAATTTTGAAAAGAGGAAGGTTGCTTCCTAATTTTCTGATAAATCATCATACAGATATCCAAAGGGGCTGTGCCAGTTTGTACTCCCATCAGCAATGGAGGAGTGTTCCCTTTACCCCACAACCTCTCCAACATAAGTTATCATCAGTGTTTTTGATCTTGGCCATTCTGACAGGTGTAAGATTGAATCTCAGAGTTGTTTTGGTTTGCATTTCTCTGGTGTCTAAGGATGTTGAGCATTTCCTTAAGTGTTTTTCAGTCATTTTAGATTCCTCTGTTGAGAGTTCTCTGTTTAGGTCTGTACTCCATTTTTTTTATTGGGTTATTTGTTCTTTTGATGACCAATTTCTTGAGTTCTTTGTATATTTTGGAGATAAGACCTCTTCCTCAAGACCCAGCTTTTGGGTATATATCCAAAGGATGTTCATTCGTGCCACAAGAACATGTGCTCAACTATGTTCATAGCAGCATTGTTTGTCATAGCCAGAACCTGAAAACAACCTAAATGCCCCTCAACCAAAGAATGGATAAGAAAAATGTGGTACATTTACACAATGGAGTACTACACAGCAGAAATAAATAATAACATCTTGAAATTCATAGGCAAATGGATGGAGCTAGAAAACATCATATTGAGAGAGGTAACCCAGACCCAGAAAGACAAATATATGTACTCACTCATAAGTGGTTTTTAAACATAAAGCAAAGAAAACCAGCCTATAAATCACAATCCCAGAGAACCTAGACAACAATGAGGACCCTAAGAGAGACATACATGGGTCTATTCTACATGGGAAGTAGAAAAAGACAAGATCTCCTGAGTAAATTGGGAGCATGGGGACCATGGGAGAGGGTTGAAGGGGAGGGGAGAGGCAGGGAGGGAGGTGAGCAGAGAAAAATGTATAGCTCAATAAAAAAAGATTTTGAAGTGAAATATACCTTAGCATGTGTGGATAAATATACCTATATTTCCCTTTCTCTTTATATATTAATTTAAGTTTTAAGTGTTTTTATTTTGACAAACATTGGTATTGTACTGATGATGAATGCAGATTAACAAGGGACAGGTAAAGAAACCCTTTGCCATCAGGAAACACCCTAGGGGGCCTCCTCAAGTCTCTGATATCAAATTTGATTTAATTATTTCCTGTCAGCATTAGAGAGAGTCATTCACAGAGCAAGATTAAGTGCCTGTTTTTTAAAACCATACTGCTCTGGATGACAGAACAACTTTAGTAGATGAAAAAATATTTAGGAGCGACCAGAAAACATCTGAAAATAATGAAATGGTGGGCAAATTGGAATCATGTTTAATTAAGACTAAAATATTAAAATTTTCTAGTGAAAAAATTCAGAATAAATCAGCAACAATGATAAATAACACTTGGAGACCCAAACAAAACCAGGCACTAACTTTATCTTTCTACCATGTTTGCCATTGCAATTGAGAACCAACTTCTAATATCGCTGACACCAAATCTTTCCAATCTTGGGGTGATTCTGTTCTGAGTTACCCATGAATTTAATACCTGCTTCTTATAAAGTGAATGCATTCCACATTAAAAAAAATACCACTTTCTTAAATGTCCTCAAATGTAACATTTCTATCTGATTCCATTTAACTTCTACATAACCGTGGGGGTAGCTAGCCTCTGCTGGTAGTTCTTGTAGTGTAACTGGATAAGGAAGATTGATTTTCTAACTACCTTGGGCTCCTTTTTTATCATGAGGTGGTATGGTAAGTTCTTGTCTAAAGTTCCCTGTTCATTTCTGAGTATTTTTCTTACTTTGGATTTTAAGTCTTTCCAAGTCAATCCACTTTCCATGTTTTGCACACACAAAAAAATCACTAAGGCTATTAAGGTGAAAACGTGATTCACCAGATAGCAATTGTAATCAATATTATGTCAATCTCAGTTAAGTCATATATCATTTCATTTTATGCTTCTATTTTCAAGTCATCAAAAATAGTGTTATGTAGGGTCCTAACATTCTGTATTATGAAATTTTCCACCCTTAATGTTGAAAATAGTTTTTATGTAATATTACTTAACTCTCTCCTTGATGCATTTGTTATTTCTCTTTGTGTGGTCATGCCCCACATTGACATTTCAAGTGTTGTTTTTGAATAAGTCTCCATGGTTATATTTTATCAATAAAGACTCACAAGCCAGATGCTGGGGTGAAAACTTTTTAGTTCACCGAGGCAGAGAAAGCTCTCAGCTGCTTCTTCTGCCATCATCCAAGGCAACGTGCTTGCTTTCTCCTAAAACCATCTTAAAGCAAAAAGACCTTCAAACTACATGTCCCTCCATGCTACTTCCTGTGCATCTCTCTATCCATCTTACTGATCCCCTCTTACTCTCCCTGGTTACATTTTGTGAACTGGTTGCTTGTTCTGCCTCTTGACCTATGGAAAGTTGTTTTCATTTAATCCTGTTTACTTACGATAAGCAGAAAGATCTTGGATTGAAGGTGTGTCTTGGGGCTAAGCCACGCCACAACTTGACATAGGTTTTTCAAGTGAATAACACAGTCTCAGGGTTCACAATGTAATCATGTATCTTGTATCACTTGTGCTATTGGGGAACTCAGTCTTTAGTGACCTCTCGGTCTTCTTGTATGCATGTAATAAAACTGTTTCCCATCCAGGTTATGGTAGTGGCTCATTCATTAAATCCCAGGACTTGGGAGGCGTAGGCAGACCTATCTCTGAGTTCAAGGTCAGCCTGGTTTACAGTGAGTGTAAACCAGAGCTACACAGAAAAATTCTGTTTAGGGGAAAAGACGATCAAAAAACAAAAACACCCAGCTGCTTCCTGATATAAAGCTTGGGTGTCTCTTAAGAGGGATTCCTCCAGCATTGTTGTTTGCCCTCCTGGCTATTGTGTCAGAGACCAACGGACACGTAACTGCCAACTGTTGCTGTGTCTCTAGCCTGGCTCAGGTACTTGGAGACAGAAAGACATTACTAAGGGTTCCTGGAAATCAGCACAAGACACTCCAAGACCAACTTCTTGGCACAAAGATTTCATTAGCCCCTAAAGGACCAAGGACAAGGAATAAGAGACAAAGAAAGAAGAAATGGGAGGATGGAGAAGGGGAAAGTAATAAGTGAAAGGGAGAAAGGGTATTTACCCCATAAGGAGAAAGGACTGCTTCAGGGTAGAGAGGGGACAGACATGGACCGTAGGCAAGTGGCAATTTATAAATGGAAAGTGGGAAACATACTTTTAGGATGAGTTGCTTTGTTTTGTTTGGGAATGATGATTAGGGAAGACAAAAGGAAGCTTTTGATTGGTAGATTTCAATACTTTGATAGTTGTACCTCGGTGATCAGCCTTAAGGGGAGAAAAGTGGCTAAAGAAGGGAACAGACCTTCCTGGCTACCTTCAAGAGTATAATCTAACAGTTTAGCAAGGTAGAGAGAATGGGAAAAGGGTAAATCCTGCCAGGGTTACATTTCGAATTCTTGAGCCTACTGGAGCCTTTCAATTTCCACTTGCCTTCCAAACCTACTTCCAGGTTTATTTATGTGTGATCACATATTCCCCATATTCCCTAGTCTTATGTTCAAGGTCAAGGTCAAACTATCACTTATAAAAGGAAACTGATTTGACACTGTGCCTAGGGAGACATCCCTGATCTGTTATTCTCCAAGACTACTTGGAGACAGAGTTGCAGAAGTTAGGGACACATCTGTCATTTGGAAGAGTCGTCATGTCCTCTTGGTTGGAACCAGAAACTCAGTTCTGATTTTTATTCTCTCTTTACACCACTTTAAACCCACACTTCCTTGCGCCAGAAACAAATGCAAGTCTACAAAAGGAGGAAGGAGGCAGACTGAAGGCACAAATCTTGAGGTGTGACTCATGATGTACTTAGCATTTTAGTTAATAATTAATTTTAAAAATTGATTCATTTTTAAATCAATTTAATGAATTTCACTACATTTTCTTTAGAGGAGGAATCATTATAGCTGCAATTTTTTTGGTCCAAAGATATGCCATTGAGCTCATAAACAATTTGCCCACCAACAATTAGGGGCCAGCAGTCCAGAACTTTGATCCAATTTTCTTAGTCCAGTTCCTTCACTATTTCTTGAATCACCTTCATTCTCTGACATCACTCTCCTCTCATATGAGCAAGGCCTGCAAGTACAGGACACCCACCATTTCTTCTTGTACTCTTTATTTCCTTCCTTCTCCAGCATCACAGTCTGGGGACAGCACAGAGGCGGTGGCTGACTGGGGACAGGGTGAGGCCCATTCTGAACTTCAGGCTCAGCTTCTCATTGACTGGAAGACAATGAGATGGAAGACAAACTTTTGCATAAGAGCAGTGAAGAAAATGAGCAGCTCAGACCTGGCCAATTGTTCTCCCAGGCCAGCTCTCTTTTCTGCAGGACAAAAGCAGAAGATGGGTCACTTTCTCCACTGCCTTTGATGCATCAAGGGTCTGATGTCCCCAGCTTCCTAGTGTAAATGCTGAGCTGATCATAGCCCTGGAGTCCAGCTTATTATGTCGAACATCTTTCTGATTTGTCCATTAGAACCCTATACAAACTGGTATTTCCTGTGGCTGTGTCCATGCATGTGCTTGCTCATCATGTGGACACTTGTTTGCATATGTGTGTGGATGCCATAGGAGAGCCATGGGTGTTCATGCTCAAGTCCCATAACCCTCACCTATTTTAGATAGTTCTAAACTGCCTTGCAACTTGACAAGTAGGTATGGTTACTGAGTTCCAAGAGATATTCCATGCAGGCGTTAGGGCTATAAACACATGACACCATACTCCACATTCCTGTGTAACTTCTGGACACCAAATTATTTGTGATAGCATGAAGCAGTCTCTGCAGGATATTACTTAAGAAGCTGCATTCATTTTCAAAGACATTAAACATTGTATAATTTTCTGATGGATTCCTGTTTCTACTGTGTTTATTGAGGAATTGAAATGAAAGCAGAACTCAAAAGGTGCATAGTAAGCATAAATGTGTTATGATGTTGTCATTATGTTATATAACATCTTGGGTTTTTTTTTTTGCCATGGTGTTTCATTCATCTCTGTTCTCCTCATACTCCCTCTGTTGCCTGTCGTGAATAATATGGCTACCAACTCACTAAGTTCCCAAGATTCCCCTGTAAGAATTTGCATATCATTACTTGCAAACTTAGGACCCAGGATTAATGATCTGACCTGTCTCAAACCCCCTATGTGACTGTGACAAAACCACTCCTTGTCATGAAGCACAGCCTTCCTAACCTGGCAACTGTGGTAATTTGAATACTATTGTCCTCCACAATCTCATAGAGAATTACACTACTGAGAGGTGTGGCTTTGTTATAGTAGGTGGTATGACCTTGTTGGAGGAAGTGTGTCACTGTGGAGGTGGGTTTAGAGGTTTCATATATGCTCATGTCATGCCCAGTATCTCTCGCCATTTTCTGTTGTCTGTGGGTGAAGATGTAAGAACCCTCAATGCCTTTTCAAGCACCATGTCTGCCTGCATGTTGCCTTGCTTCCCACCACAACAATAAGTGACTAAACCTCTGAAAGTGAGCCACTCCAATTAAATGTTTTGCTTTATAATAGTTGTTGTGGTCATGGTGTCTCTTCACAGCAACAGAAACCCTAAGTAAGACAGTAACTATGTGAAACAATCTCTTTCCTCCTTCTGTGAAAGGCTGGGCAGGTGTCAGTTTGTTGTTCATCATGGAGCATGTGATTTAAAGCTTGGCCTATGTGACAGATAATCTTGATTACTGTGGTGGCTAGATTGAGAATGTCCCCCATAGGCTCATATATTTGAATTCTTATTCACCACGGAGTAAAATTCTTTTGAGAAGAATTAGAAGGTGTGTCCTTGTTGGAGGAGATGTGTAACTGGAAGTGGTGTTTGAGGTTTCAAAAGTCACATCAAGGTCAATCTTTCTCTCTCTCTCTTTCTCTCTCTCTCTCTCTCTTGCTGTGTGTGTGTGTATGTGTGTTACTGTCTTAGTATGTCTCTGTCTCTCTATCTGTCTGTCTATCTCTCTTTGTCTCTCGGTCTTCATGTGGATCAGGATGTCAAGTTCTCAAATACTGCTCCAGTGCCAAGCCTGTCTGTTTCTTGATAATGGACTAATCCGTTGAAAGTATAAGCAAGCTCCCAGTTAAATGCTTTCTTTTATAAAAGCAGCCTTGCTCCTGGTGTGTCTTCACAATATAACAATAACCAAGTCAGTGGCAATCTGACTTGAAAAAGATCTAGAGATGCCTAGAAAATCAAAGCCTGTCTGTGAAGACATTTCAGAGATGACTCACAAGTGGGTCATTGAAGTGAGAAGAAAGACCTGTCCTGACTAGGGTTGATAACATCTAGTAGGGTTACACTTGGCCACTTGGCAAGTCTGACCGTTTCTGAGCCCCTGTGACTGTGTTGTTATGTCTGCTCATGACCATCCCATTCCAGCTCTTTCCAAGTCTGCAAGAGACTTTTGGGTATTCAGGTACAGGCTGCATTAGAGGCCCTTCTTTCGACAGGGCAGCCACTAGGTAGTCAATTCTCTTCCTCTCCAACTTGCCAAAGGTCATTTTGTCATCATGCACCTGTGACTGTGTAAATAAAACTAGTAATATTACCACACATTGTTGGCACAGTCTGTCCATACATAATCCTGGCCAGCATTGGTTTCAAAGTTCACACTTGAGAAGAACTTCTTTTTCTATTTTTTCCCTTCCTATCCTCTCTTTTTAGTTATTAATTTCTACTAAGTGCCAAATTCACTGTGGGAAGTTTCACCCTTATGCACATGGTTCCAGGTGTTATAAAAGCAGAACTGATTAAGCCAAAGAAACAAGTTATTTCGCCTATCTCCTCCAAGTCCTGTTCTTCACTCCCTGTTTCTGGGTTCCGGCCTTGGTTTTCTTCAGCCTGTGATGAGGAAGTACAAGCTAAATAAATTCTTTCCTCCTTAAGTTATATTTGGTCAAGGCTTTTATCACAGCAATAAACAGCAATCTAAGACAGAGGATTTCAAAGACTGGGGAAGATTAATTAGAATAATTGTTAAGATCAAACTCCTCCGTAGTCCCCCAGCATCTGCCCTGGGGAGTGCATTAGATGTAGCTTCACTAATACGTTTCTCATAATATCAGTGAAGAATATATTTCTTCAAGGATTCACTGTTAGTGTTCCTGTCTGGAGACTGCAGTCACTCAGCAGGGAAGCTTCAATGATATGACAATGTTCACCCGGATTTTATAACTTGAATGGATGTAGTTTGGTTTTTGTTCATTTGCTGACAAGGACTTCATCTACAGACTTGATTGCCAGTGGGGGTACTATTAGGAAGTAGTGGAAAATTAAGTGAGTGTTTATCTAATGTAGGTCATTTGAACCTGGACCCTGGTGGGATATCTGCAATCTGGTAGCATCGTTTCCTTGCTTCTTGCCCATCATTAGGAAGCCACATTCTTCCGTCACGTACTGCTAATGAATGCTATGCAGCAAACACAACTTCCTCCTAAGAAGTTGTTCATCTCAGCTATTGTTTCAGTGAGGGAAGGCTGACAAATATAGCCTGGTCTAATGGTTAATTTGATTATTTTCCTTTCAAAGAAAAGTAGAAAAATGACCTATTGTGTGAAATACAAGAGTTGACCAAGGCCATCATAAATGGTCTTCAGTAACTCTGACTTTGTGTTCCATGACGCCAGTTGTAAATTTTAAAATGTTTTCTTATTTAATATTATAATAATATTATTCATATAAATATAATTATATTGATTATATTAATGAATAGGAAGCTACCAATTTGTTTGCCATAACATTGGAGGTCATAAATCAGGAGAAAATGTAAAATTTTATTTAGTTTTCTATCTTCTGTTATAATATACAAATAATAATTGTACATACAGATGGTTATCTTTTCCAAGAAAAGAGAAGCTGCCTAATATATTATCTACAGGGATGTTGTCTTTATAAGTTCTAGAAATTCTGAAGGAGAGCAGCTATATGCCAAAGATAGGACTGTGGTGTAAAATCCAGACTGCTGCTTTGTCAACCCAGAGGGTTTTTCAGGGTTGCCTTTTGTGGTTCTTACTGGACACAAAAAAACCTGAGTTTTATTTACCTCTATCAGAAAGAAATGTGGAAAACAAAACATCTGACTGCCCTCCTGCCTTGGCTTCTTGTTATTTTCACTGGACTTCACAAAGTCTGTAGGACCTTCTGTCACCTGGAATTTGTGGCTTTTATAGGACACCAGAAGTCATGGGGTGACAGCCTCCAGCCTGGATCTGACCAGGGTCATGTGCTTCAGCTTTGTTTCTTGGAATCTTCAGAAACATCATTTGAATGGCCAGGATAACATGCATGGTACATGAGCCACTGATCTGACCTGGAAATCTTTCAGGAAAATAAGCTGTTTGTGTAAATAGTATAGTTCCAGATAGTTGTTGTACAACTATTTTTTTTCTCTTTAGCATACTATTTTATTTTTTTAACACTTGCAATATCTTTATTTTTTTCTCCACATTTAAATTTTTATTATTGCATTATAAATAGTACCATTCAAAATTTCCACCTCCTCCACTCCTCCCATTTCCCTCCCGCTTCCCCACTCCCCCTCCCCTTTTCCCCTCCAGTCCTAAGAGAGGGCAGGTTACCCTGCCCTGTGGGAAGCCCAAGGCCCTCTCGCCTCCATCCAGGCCTAGGAAGGTGTGAATCCAAACTGACTA